>JAOQGH010000002.1:5379274-5435128 GCA_025769975.1 Gallinago jamesoni | reverse complement strand
TTTTTCTGCCCAGCAGCTCCAGCCACTCTGCCCCAAGCCTGGAGTGCTGCAAGGGATTGGTGTGACTCAAGTGCAGGGCCTGACACTAATACTTTCATACTATCTGGACTCTGGAAATGGTCTAATAAATGGAAAGCCAGCATATTAAAATATCTGAGAGCCTGTGGACATATGTAAAACAGAAAGAAAACTAGAGAGTCTCTTGAGCCTTTAATGAAGTGTGCAAGCAGCCTTGTGTTAGTGTCGCTACCTGAAAACAGGGTGTTAAAGAGACTGTATGTTCTGTGATCTGTCCCTCCTCTCAAACCCACTTTTTTTCTACCATCTCTTCCTTTGCCATTCTAATATCCAAGAAGTTTCCAACTCTATTCAATACCACAGCCCTCTCCACAGCTCTCAACCCCTCCTGCCTGGTGCCTACTCCAGAGTTCTCACAATTCTAATCCTTGGAAGAATCTCCCCCTCCTACACCAAATCCTGCCTGACAGAGTACCTTCCTATATCTTCTACCCTAAACTTCCTCTGTTTCTCATTTACAAGAACTGGGCTTTTTCATTAAAGTTGATTACAATTAAAGCAATCATCACCTCTTCATGCTGAAGAAGTGGATTATATATTTACCTTTGTGTTTTTACTCTCAGAGGTCCTGCCCTTCCTTGCTTCCCAGAACTTCCTCTAGATCCAGTGGTCCCCTTTCTTTTTCCACTCTCCTATCTTCCTGCTACACCATGCTGCCACCTCAAACCCTCCTGCCCTCACAGTATCTGGATTTATGTTCTACCATAATCCCACAATGACTATAATCCAGCACTCCATTTACCTCCTCTCATCCCTCTTTCAGTACACCTGTTTGAGTCCACCATATGCCTGTTCTTCAGTTAAGCAAATCAAGGTTTCTTTGGGTGCAGGCATGGGAAAGAAGGGGAGCAACTTTAAAAAACTCTACCCAAACAAGCAATTATCAAAAAAAGAGTCTTTCTGGATAAGAGCATAGGGACAAGAAAATGCTTTGGAACCGAGTGAAGGAGAGGAACATTGCATGGTAATTTTCCCCAGTATTCATCCAAGCTCAATACATCCATTTGTCTGTTCTAATGAAAAGAAAAAGTCACTTTGCAAGACTTTTTTAAACTTGTATTTCCTTAAATAAAACTAATCCTAGAAAATCTGAGTTAGGGTTAATCTGATGGAAAAATACAGGGACTTTTTCAAGCAGCCCTCAGAATACCAACCATAGAAAAATAATAAACAGAAATTTAAAAATGCAGTTTTACAAATGTTTTATCTCAATGAATCACCAGTAAAAGGAGGAAAAAAACAACAAAACAAAATTTATTGCATGGCAACACTGAAGTGGTGGGAGTATTATCTGGCAGAGAAGAAATAAGGGAAAGAATATTAACCATTCTGTGCCTTAAATCAAAGCTGGTTTGGGTTTTTGTGTTGCTTTTTTCATTCAAAACATGTTTTTCTGATTATAAAGCTCTGGAATATCCTAGATATGAAAACAGGCATATAATAATGCATACTACTTCTCTGTTTAACCTGCTATTGCCTTTTGTAATCAAGTTATGGCAATTACACAAAAATTCTTTGGCCTTAGACACTCAGATTTAATCTGAAGAGGACATAATATTAGCATAGAAAAGACAAACACTTCTTTGGGGTGGACCAGTGGAAATACTCAATTTTTTTCCCAAACAACAAACAGCACTTGCCCTGTCTTCACTCTGTCAGTACTGTTCAGATCAACCCCCAAATGGAAAGCTCCAATCTTTCCTTAACACCATCTACTTCCACATAGCTTCAGTAAATAATGAAAAGTCCATAAAAGATGAAATGCCTCCCCAGTAAGAGCAGTGATCTTCCTTGCCCCAACTCTACTATGACTCTGCTTCTGAGCACCTCTCTTAACACAAAAATCTGTAACTTTAATCCTCAGCACAACCTTACATTTGGCACATCCAGTCTGGGCCCAGGCATGACAGCCTGACAAAATCCCACAGAAGCCTTTCCCTGGATAAAAGACAAGCATATTTTAAAGTGGTTGTTGCTTTCTGTAGGCTTGTATACGTACAGTAGGGAAAAGCAGGGTGAAACATCACAGAAACCGAGCCACAAAATAATTTAAACACAATAATTATCTAAATTTATCAGATCCTGGAACTTCAATGCTCAGAGAAAAATAGCAGAGTATGTTTTTTGGGTTGTGGCCCAGCAGAAAAAGACTTGAACCAGCACTGACGAGGCTTCACTCAACTGCTATTTGATTCTTGCTGCGTACAGGAGAACTGGAGTTCACAGAGAAGAGAATCTTTGCCTCCAACATTTCCCCTTCCTCCTAAGCAAAGCTTACTGGCAGAACTGCAAGATTTGTCTACCTCTCACATCAAAAGGGATACAAAGATAGACATAAGCTCAAACACGCCTAGAGCTGTGACTCTACACTCTACACTAAGGAAACAGATTCTTTACTTCCCAGTCCCTATAGTTTCGAGAATAAGTCTTGTAAATTTTTATTAAGTATAAAGGGAACAGGTAATTTGAAAAATGATCACTTAAACCTCCCCAAGAAATTAATCTTTCCAAATTTCTTGCCCAAGAGAAACAATAAATTACAATAAATGGTTAACTTACCTAAAGAATTTCTAGAAGTCTAAAGACATTAATCTAAATTGCCAAAGCAAACAGACCACCTACAAAATTTGAACACACTGCAACGTTATCTATGCAAACTAGTTTTCATCTTGCCCTCTATTTATTGATTTTTTTTAAGATCAGTTTTATGTATCTAAAAGCTCATAGTTCTACATATAAATGCACAATATGAGTAAATTAGTAGATTAACTTCAAAAAATTTGCATTAAAATGCTGATTAACTCAATATGAAATTACTTGTGGGAAAACATCAGTCTGTATTTTTCATTGATAAAATATGTTGGAAGTTTTGACTCTTTTTACAGTAATCCAAAACCAAATGAGGCTAGTGGGTGAAAATGAAAACCATTTCAAATTCAAAGAAATTCAACAACTAACAGTAATGTTTTAGGCCCATTATTAATAAAATTCCTATTTCTCTACATTCATATATATTTAATTTATATGAAACATTTCTAAATGTTCAGATAAAGTACTCCAAATTAGCCAAAGCAATTTTTTACGCATTTGGAAAATCATCACCTCATGAAATAAACCCCATCATTAAAGAAACCTTGGTTGCAACACAATCTGTGACTTAAAAAAAAACAACAAAAAAACAAAACAAGAACCTTGAAAACTGATAAAGGGTACAGGTAACTATCCCTGACAATTTCTTACATATACAACACAAAAGCTTATGTCAATTTATTAAACAGCAGCTCCTACGAAAAAAAAAAAATAATTCCTGTATGAACACACAATACTATCTAAGCAGTCCAAAAGCATGTTAAGAGGGTCACGGCGGGTGCTCCTCCAGGTGAAAAGATCAAAATAAAAAAGCCAGATATGGAAGGAGACATACATAAATGTAAGGAATGGAATTCTTCCTCAAAGAGAAATATTTCTTGGTGATAACACACGCATTTAACATGTATTCTTGTTGATTTACTTCTTTGACAGTAACAAATGTTAGCGTGGAGACCCTCTGGCTCATTTGCACAAGTCCATACTGATGGGTAATACAGCTCCTCAGCCCCAGAGAGAGGAGACAACACAGAGACACTGTACCAGACCTCTGGAGCAGCCAGACACTCTGATGTCAGAAAAAAACAACAACAACTCAGTTTCAAAATTCAGCTACTCCCTTTTTTCTTCAGCCACTAAAGAAAGCACTGAAGAACTGCTGCATGATTGACTATTGTCTTCAAACATGGAAATTCTGAAGTAGAAGGAAGAAAAAACCCAAACCTTTACAGGGGTAAAAATATAAGGACTGGCAAGACAGGGCTGTAGTTACTTATTGTGTTGCTGTTATTATTATAAGGATTTTCCAGACTTCAGAACTCAGGATTTCAAGAAAAAGAATTATATATGAAGAGAAATTCTAATCATTTAAAATTAGTAAAATATTTTGCCTATCCAGGAGAGGGGGAAGAAAAGAAAAATCTATATTGTAAGTCTAGAGAAGCTGTTCCCAGTTTAAAGGCAGTAACAGTAAGGTAGGCTGCTGTACAACAGTGACCATCTGGAGAGCTAAATAAGATACTGTCTTACGGAAAGAAAATTGAAAACACATTCACCTCATGAGACGGAAACCTGCATGGTCAGCAGCCAACTAAACGATCAGGTGTTTGGTTTTGGTTTTTTTTAATGGATGAAATTAAATTAGCAAAGTTCCTCATGGTTAGAAAAAGTTTGATTCCATTTCGTTTGCATTTTCTGAACAAAAAATCTGGAATTCACAATAATAATTCTTTTTTCTTTTTTTTTAGTTAATCTGACCTGTTAAAGTCAACCGGTTAAAATTAGACATTAAATATAGAAATTTCCTTAACAACCTCTTCTGAACCTCTTACTAAGTATCCTATTGAACTGGCAAGAATAATTATATACCATAGACTGAGATAAAGCCATTAAATATCGCAGTAAATACAATGCTTTGCTTTTTTTTTAATGCAATAATCCCTATTTGGCTCAACTGAAACGAGGTCTGAGTCACAGGAAATGCATTACAAAGTGCACTGAATTTTTATGAATGCTATATTATCTTTTAAAATTCTTTAGTTAATTTTTTGAACCATGATGTGTGTTTTTACAATAAATTCAGTTCCTTTCCAGCTGTGTGCATAGCTTCTGAACAGCTCAGGAATAGCAGTGAAATTAACTTGAAAGTCGCACAAAACCAGTTATCTCTACAGTGTTTGAACCAATTGAAGAAACGCTGTGAGCGCAGACAGACTGACTGTCTTCAGAAGCATTCATTATTGTTTCAGCTCTGATTAAATGGGAATGACAAGTATCTTGATAAAAGAATTATTGCATTTCCCTTGTAATCTCTATCCAGAGCAATATCACTTTGCAACAGTCTTCAGAAAAATCAAAACACATCCTTTGTCTGCTATAACAAAATTCCTATACAGAAATATCAAATGGAGGCTTATTTACTTCTTTGTGCATTAGAAAGTGATTCAACTTAGATTTATATATTGATTAAAGGGAGTAGCAGAGAGAAAGAAAATACCTCAAATGACAGAAGAACGTCGCTGCCACAGGCTGTGATGAACCTGAAGACTGATATCTTACAAACTGGTACCAGTACGCTCGGATACACATACAGGGTCACTGAAACTACTTACTTTAGTGTCATGTGGATGAATGTGCATGACTTAAACTGACCTTTAAATGCAGATCGAAAAAGGAGCTGAGAATGGTGAAACACGATGTCCTATATTCTCATGCTACTTAGCAGAAATGAACTTCGCAAACAAGACTTTTAACCAGTACCGGGGGGACTTTTCACAAGGTGGTGAGAATCTGATTATCTCAGCCTCTTTCCCCCTGGAATACTAATCCTGAATAAGTGGACAAAACAGCTCCCCTTTAGAATGTCAAATAAGTTATCTGCTTCCCTTCAAAGTTAATTAAGATGCAAATTGAAGACACAACGCTACAGCACAGTTCCCTAACCCTAAATGAAGATGTTTCCACAGTATAAGGGACAACTACTTAGAAGAACGTTTTTCATGCCAGTATGTTTAGACTTACTGGTATATACCTCTAATGGTAATCAGAGTCAAGCAAATTTTACCTCTATGGTGTTTACATGTCTCTTGACTCATGAAAGCAGTCTCCATTTAACAGACAGGCTGATGCTGTGTTTTCTTCACATGAAATAATCCCCTTCATTAGGAAAGTAAAGACAATGGGAGGCCAGTAGAGCTGACTGTTGAATGCAAAAGCCTATTCCATTAAAGAGATGCGATGACAAAAACTCGGGAGAGGCAGCAGCACTTTATAGTGAGTTGCAATTTATTCATTTTGTTTCAAACCCAGCAACGACTCCTATAGATTGTCTTAGACTCCAAGACAACAGAATATTTCCATTTTGGGTTTTATCAGTCTTCACCTACAGCACACCCAAGCATGTCTAACACACTCACGAGTTCTGCAAGACTTATTAATGCTAAAATTAAAAATGCATAATTTGAATCTTAGCATAAAATATGATAGATGAATCACCTTGAATATCAGGAGTCAAACTATCCAAACAGTGACAGTACATAAAATATTTACCTCTGACCCTTGTTCTAGTCACATGCAGTACAAATTAGAGACAAATAAAGACAGACATTAATTCCACGGGGAATAGAAATCAGCAAAACATACTCCCACTAATTGTTATGTTAAATCATGAAAATCATCATTAAGTTCCTAATCATGACCTTTGACAGCCATATCAAAAATATGTGCTGAAGCATACTGTTATTGTGGCATACATGTTCCCATCTGACTCACTGATCCACCTAGTCACTAGCACTCCTGGAAAGTGTCTAATTTGTATCTCACTCCATATAATGATGAGTAAAATTCTCCATAATGTTTAAATTCTTTTTTGTTTGAGAACATGAGAAACTCCCTGGTGATTTCATAAATGGTTTCCTATGTGGTTTCTACCGTTCTTGAACGGCAACAATGGAAAGAATGGGAACTGAAACAAAGCAGATTCCTTTGCTGCTGCTGCCTGCTTTTGCATTAAACTGTGGCAAGTAAAATAAGGCGCTGCTGACACACATGACACTTCCAGCCAGGCTCTGACAAGGAAGTAGCATATGGTACCAAGCCAATTGTGTAGAAAGCAAAAGACAAATACTAGCAAAGAGTGGCAGAAGCTGCAAACGTGTAAAGCACTGGAAGCATTTACTCTTTTCAAAATATATTCTAGGCACAGCATGACGTACAGAATTTCATACATTTTTGCTGCAAGTGGCCTAAAGTGAAAAATACCAGTAAGTGGCAATGTAAGCAAAGAATACAAATGTACTAGATAAACACTTTAAAATAAAAGGACATAAAATAGCCATCAAGTACTTTCAGTAGCCGTGAAAAAGAACAGCAACAGAAGAAAGGTCAATGGCACCTCTATTACATTATATGCTGAACATTTAAAAGGCTAATTTTGCCAGACCTGAAAAGATCAGCAACTTAATCATTTGGATGCAACTTGTGATATGGTATGGATTAAATATTCAAAAAGAGAGAAAGAAAAATATACCAGTGAAGAATCCTCTCCCACTGTGAAATTCTGCAAATGAATCACATTGATTAAGTCATAATTAATATTGTCATCATTTAAGACATTTGACTGTAAAAAAATGTGCAACAATGAGTAGGAATTTCCTCTTTCTCGATGTCCCTGATCTAATTTACAACAACCTTTTTAAAGTAGAAAATCCAAGTTGGAAGTTTATCAGTACCATGCTAGTTCCCACTATGTCAGTAAAGGGTAATGACAGAAGTAAGCTTCCACAGTTCTCACTAAAGGCACAATAACCCTCACAAGTGGATTTGGACTTTGTGGACAGACACAAGTAACCACAGTAACAACTGTTACTGGAAACCTTTCCTAAATCTGGCTCTGGATAAAACTCTGTTTTATCAAAATTAAGGAGATTTGCAAAATCAAGTCTTGCAGTTCAACTGTTACAGAGCCTGGCGTATCGACTCCTGTGTTCCTTTCCTGTTTCTGTGTATATGAAAGGGTGGAATGTTAAACTCTAGTATTTACGTGAACATATGAATTATCCACTTCTTTAAAATGTTAATCTTTTGATCAGTAACTATCTGATACAGAATTCCAAATACCATGGTATTTATGTAAGGAGCAAATATATTCAAGGACACTTTTAGTTTTCTTTTTGGAGATTCTCTCATAGGGTGGTGTTCAGATACAACTCCAAGACTTTTATCTATTTACAGATATCTCCATTCTAACAGCATATTTCTACTTGACTTTAAATCACACAGAGAAGAACACTGAAATTGCTATGTCAGATAAGAGCACAGGATCTCTTCCAGCTTTCTGTCTCAGACTAGCAAGTACCGGGTATTTTAAAGGAAACTGCAAAGATCTTCACAGGAGACAGCTCTTACTTAGTAATATGGCCGTACAGCACTTTTTTTCTTCTTTTTCTTTTTTTTTCTTTTCCTAACACCCGTTAGTTACTTCCTGGCTTTTACATTGAAACATGACATTTACATCTTTTAGTTTTTACTAACCTTTGTGAATTCTTTATGCATGCAAACACCAAGGAACACCACCTTAGAACAAATCCCACAGAGATTGTATTATGGGGTTCAATTATCATAGTATAAACTAAACTACACAGCTGAAATTATGCATATTGATGAAAAAAAATAATCAAAAGTATATTTACCTTCCCCTGAAAAGTCCTTCTTTTCTACTTTTCCTATGAATTTCCGGCTAAAAGCATTTTGACATCACTCTATTTATGATTGTTCTGTTTATTAGATTTGTACATAGTTATCTTAAGATTAAGGTACTTTTTAGTCTTACATTGATAGAATAAAGTACTTTGCTTTCCTAGGAGCCTACAGTCTTACAAAGGAGCACGGGAAATTGCTCAGCACACAGAAGTAGAACTCCTCAAGGGAAGTATTTTTGTTGTGTTAATTACATTGGTATGCATCTATTCATGCTCTGGATTTCAATCCAGTCAATTTTTCCAAATGACAAATAAATTATGACATAAACATATGCTGTAAGATCAAATCATCAAGCCACATGATTTCCCTATTACATAAAAGATTATTCTGTCATGTATCTATGACTTTGTAAGAACAAGTGGATGGAGATGTGCCTGTTTCCTGTGTGTCTGGAGGCAAAATGTTTGGTTTTGAAACTGAGTTCGCATTTATAAGTCCTTATTATTTTCTCCCAATTCCTGCTACCTTTTAGGGACACAGAAATGAAGCTGTTGACTCACTTGGGTTCAGCTCTCCTGTGTCTCCATTCTGTGGGCTGACCAAAGTCCCTAGTTGCTTTTTAACCTTTTCTTGTAAGCAAGTAAGCTGTAAGAGAGAAAGGTGTTTATGAGCTTCTTACCTGCTCAGGAGGTAAGCAGGTAACTACCTGTATCTTAGGAGGTTCTGCATCTTAGGACATACAGAACAGTGGATAGTAGGATTTACAAAATGCAAAAACTCTAACATGCCCCTCCCACTATCATTGTAAGAAAGGGAAAAAAGGATGAAAACTCCAATTCGTCTCTTCAAAACCACTTTTTCTCAGTCAGCTTCCTCTCTTCCTCCCTGTGCCTCTTCAACATTTTGGTCAAACAGAAATTGACATTTTGCAGATATTTATTGTTTTACACCGTCACACAGTGGGCAAATGCCATGTATGATATCTGAGTGCCTTTGAGTTCTTTTTGTCATTCGTTTCCTGTCCTGTTCAGTGTATAAAAGACACTTAGTTTTAATAAATGGGAGAGTATACTGTCACAGAAACAAAAATAAATCTGCAGTAACCAAGATTTTTGTTTTGAAATGAATTATATGGGAGTCTGTTGCACTTTTGTAAATGACTTAAATAAGCTGGGGTTTGGTTGTATGCTTATTTTTTTTATTTAATCACATTTAATTTAAGATAATTTTCTTGGGTGCACATGGCCTGAAAAGATGAGCTAATCAGTCATTTTAATCACATATGGTTTCTTAAGAGTTCTGTTTGCCTGACACATCAATGGGAAAAGAATAAGAAGGATGGCAAACAGAGAATAGAATACTCAAAACATCTCTGTAACAATTCACCTTTTCTATAATTTTTTTTAAACCAGAATGTTCTAGAGTCCATCATTGCTGGGCAGACAGGGACATTTGGGACTAAGTATAAGCAGATTACAAGCTGGTTAACTAACCAAGACTGTCAGTATAATTAAGTTTCTGAGCTTTCTCAGGAACACCAGCTACCAAAGCTGCTGGTGAATACCAGAATATTGAACACCAGAAAGCTGAGTACCTAAAAACTGCTGTAGCTTACTCAATTGAAAAACACTTGATCGAATTATTAAAAGCTACAAAAATCTGAAACTTTTGATGACAAAGAGAACAAACATTTTTTTTTTTCAGGAAAATGACAGAAAACAGAATTAGGCTGAAGCCAGGGAAGGAAGTGACTAAGCATGCAACTGCAACCATTTGGAATAAATCATTTTTATGCTAGTCACAGTGTGAACGAACATAATTATATGCTTCCTAACTTTGTTCATATTTTTCTCTTTCAGTTGCAAATCTCCTCAACTGTCATGTTTAGTTTACTCTTCAAAATGTTACTAATGCTGTATAGTAACACATCACGCTGATGGTCTTTGGATTTGAAATCACAATCTCGGAATGCTAAACTTTAGTCCAAGTATAAGTCCTAATAAAGGTAAGCTAGAATGTTTTTTTTCTCTGAAGAGTTTTTCATGCATAAGCAAGTGAAAGGAGAAATTGCAAATTATTTTAGAGTATCTCAACAGGTCGAATGAAATCAAGCTATTCTGCAGTCTTTAATTGCTTACACCTGTATGCCTGTTTACACTGAAAAGCACTAAGACTAAGAAATGCAAAAATAATTGTCTTATCTATTAATCTAGGTCTGATCCTAAGAAATTCTATGTATACATATCTTTCATCTCAACTAGCTGAAAAATGTTAGCCACCCTTCACAGCTTTTATATGGAAAATTAAAGGTAATATTCAGCAGATCTTTAAATAGCTTTCGAAGTGGTACTGTTGTAACATCTAAAAAGGTCCTACAGTGAACAGAACTTGACAAGCTTATTAAGCAAAGATTCGAGATAATTTTGCATTCAAAAAAGAAGCGTGTTTTCCTATATTTGACAACTATGTTATCCTCACATTGAATTTTGCTATTTGGTCATTTTAGCTCAGAAGAATGCATCAAAATAAATTATACCCATAGCAAGTAATAAAAATGACAGTAGATACAGAATAACTTGTGCTGGAAGTCCAAAAAGGAAGAGATGGCTTAACTGATGGAAAAGACACACGTTTGAAAAAAGCTAGTGTCAGACAAAAAGTGAAGGAAAATTAGGGTAGAAGCTGAAGTTCGGAAAGCAAGTTATAAGATTTTTTTTTTTAATGCCTTTAATATGATGTGGACATCAGGGTTTACCGTAACGAAAGTTCTCACCAGCTGCCTCCCTCTAGCAGCCAAGGAGCCACAACAGCCAACAGTGTCAGACCTGACAGAATAACTAACTCCACAGCGTTAGCATACACTGACTTATCAAGGCAGTTTCAGCGTAATAGGGAGCATGTAACAGGGAACATGTCTGAAATCCCTAAGTACATGTGTCAACATGCGTTGTATATAAATGCTCTATGCTGAGCAACTGACAAATATTCATTCCTCAGAGAAGTATACATAGGGTAGGAGTTAAGGAGAAGCTATAGGCAAAGGCATGAAGGCAGAGGGGACAGCTGAGGGGGAAAGGGTAGCCCTCAGGTTTTTAACTAGACATCAACATTGACGACTAAAAATGTCTAAGGTTTGGTGGAAAATAAACCACTGTCAAAATGGCCATATTACTGACACTACCACCACCTCATTAGTCGTTAGTCAAATTTTACTGCTTCTGTTCTTAGCAATAACATGCTCAGAGCTCCCTCCTTTTCCTCTGTCCAGAACTGGACACCATTAGGATTATTTTTTTTTTCCTCCAACAAAGTGTCTTTCTGTCAGAAAATGTTTACTTGTATAAATGTTCTATTGAAATGTAACCATTTAAAGGAAAACTTGATCGGAGGATACCTCCAGTTTTCTAATTCATTCTGAAAAAAAAGGATTTCTATGCATGCACCTGCATAACCAACACAGTTAAATTGCTCATCACACCAGTTCTATGTAGACTATTAAATAGAGCCAGACATTCCAAAATTCTGAATGGCCCCACGGTTTTCTCCTCTGTCTTTTTGAGACACCAAAGACTACACTCCTCCCTTTTGCTGTGCATCAACCATGACCATTATTGGCAAGTCATGTACTCCCCAGACAAGGAGAGTCTGAAGCAGCCTCTGATATCAAACAGAGCCTGAAGGGGCAAATAGGTACACGTTCTGAAACCAGCTGCCCCCCTCATCCCTTCACATGGCTGCCCCAGTGACATCCCATTGCTGGAACCAGGCTGCAACTCTAATTGAATTCAGTTAAGCAATGCCTGATGTCCCAGCCATTATAGAGTTCACCATGAACAAAACTTTCTAGAAAATCTCCATGTTAATCTGGGTCCCCAGGAAGTAAATTCATTACCTTTGTCACCTATCAGAGTTTGCCACTGATGCATGTACAGAATTGTTATTGCAAGGGAGAAGCCAGATACCCCTAGGAGAACAAATCATACTTCATAGGCAAGCATACTTCATGGTGTCACCTGAGACAAGTATTTCTGAATACTTTAGGTTATATAAACCCCAGATGTGCTGCCTGGAGAATAAGACAGCAGGCACTCTTCCAGCAATGGCATACCGGCCCATAAAAGAGTGGGAAGAATTTGCAACAAGTGTGGGTTAATTGCAACCTCTCTCCCTGGCATCTTCACAGAGACTACAGGCAGAATCACAAGCAGAATCACAGCCACTAAGACCGCCTTTCATTTTGCACCTACACATCTCTAGGGCACATATTGTGTGTATCATCATGATCTGTAGGTTGAAGCTACCACTATGTGGAAGATGTAACTAATTTCTTTTCATTCAATGATTTTCATTTGCCTTCTACTGCTTCTACTCATATTCTCCTTTCACCAAGATGCTAGAGGACAAGCCTGAATGAATCAATATTCAATCCACTAAAACAGAAGCAGCACTGATCAGTTTCAGAGAGTAAGTAAAATAATAGCTTTGGATCTCATGTAGTTGTGTCTCCAGAGGATGAGACTGAAGAACAGGCTTTTTGCCTTCAAGCAGCTTCACAATCATAGGACAAAAAGTCAATTGGGGACAAGCTGAGTGTCCAATGCCCCATTAAGAATACAGGAGTTACGATAAGATCCAGAAAATCTAGCCACTGGATACCACAAACAAATGTTGTAGGCTTGTTGCAGCATTATCTACCCTGGGACAGCTTAGAGGCCCCTGTGACCTATCCACAAAGCACAGATTTAAACAAAACTGTACAGCTGGAAAAGCTTCATTTTTCAATGGTGTGTAACTGCATGAGGAAAGCGATAGCCTGTGCTGCCCTGTGAACCACGGCACTGAGGAGATCCTCTGGGTATACACAAACTGACAGATGTGTCCCTGATGTCCTCTACAAGCAATCGGATGTTACAGAGGTTACTGGCTCCTAGAAAAGGGGCATGGCTCCTATTCAGCTTCAGATGTTCCTTCAGCTTATCACAGAATTTGTAACATGGGATCCTTTCGCCCTCACAGAGGCCAGGGGAGGCTTTACAAAGCTAATTGCTTCTAGCAGGAGAGCAAGGGGATATTTTCATTTATCCACCTCCCCCATCTACCACTTATCACCATGGTCCTTTAGGTCAGTACTGACAAACTGCTGGAATAAGATCCTCCCTATGCTCAGTCCTCTTTCCCTGTTTCTTCAGAGCATTTTCTGCTGCCTCGATTTCCCTTGCCTGCATGTTCCTCGAACCTGGCTTTCCCACACTTCCCTTTCCTTACGTCCGCCTTTGGCAAACCCTGCATCCTGAGTTTCCCTCTGTCTTCCCACGCTCTGATATTTACACTGGGAGTTATACTCCCCCAGCTCTAATCTGATCCTCATGGAACAGCAGGTTCATTTAATCACTGGCTCAAAAATTGCAAACACATTTTATTAGACTTATCTACTCTTAATGATACAGTGATAGCACACTACAGTACCATTTGGAACAAGCTACTATTGCTAACCCAGCTGACTCTCAGTTTCTTTATAGTGAAATAAAGTCAAGGGAAAGGCATACATTGTCACTTCATAAACCCAACAGAGCAGCACTTGTTAACCACAGCTCTCCAAAGGGACACATGGTTACACACAAAGAGGCACTCCCAGAGCCTGGAGCTCTACCTGTGAACATAACAATCCTGAAGTCTAAATTCTGAAGTTTGTGCATTAAGAACATAATGTGGCTGGAAAGGATCATACTGCTTTTCTGAATGGATTTCTTATTAGAGTAACACAAATGGAAACATTTTAAAATTATTACTTTTTTTTTGTAACAACATCATTAAACAAGAGCTGCATTGTAAAGAGTAAGCATGATTTGTCCTGAGAAAGGCTAACAAGAAGCAAGTGACAGACCAGGGGAAGGCTTTTGACTGCTAATTTACAGGTAATCCCATTAGCATCTGATAACTGCTGGTTCCTTATGGTACATCTCTTCCCTGCATCCCCCTTCTAGTGGAGCCTGATAATTCTGTCTTCCCTCTTTCTCAAATGTACTTAGCAAACAGATGTATCTGATCATTAGAGGTACCTTCTCATAACCCTGAAAAATGCAAGATTTGCTGTTTCCCTTTTCCTCTGCAAAATGTTTCAATTCCAAACCAGTTCTGTGGAGGAACAGGTTTTCACAGTGAATGTCATAGTTTGATTCACCCTTTACTATTCCGTCTCCAGTTCACGTTAAGCTTTCCATAGAGAAGGCACAGCTAGGTACAGAGACCACAGCCAGAACGAATGGGAAAAGAAAATACACTAGAATTTAACTACATAACCAAAACCAAAGCAAATTACTGCAAAATCAGATAGTAGTGAAATATATGTAGAACAATTTCCAGGCAGAAAACCTATTGAAGCTTAGTGAAAAGAAGAAAATCTGAGCCATCCTTACCTTGGGATAGTGCATCATTTCCAAACAATTTTGAATTTAATTTGTCTGTTGTGCTGATGAAGAAAACAATGTGTTCATCACAGGCTCTGCGCAACACATTGCTTTTCCTCTATATGAACGTTAAGATTTATCCAGCAACACATTTGTCACTGTGTTTTCTGATGTATGTCATTTCCCCCTCAGAAAAAGCCCAGAAAAACAAATCAGAGGCATACAATCCAAAACTAATAAGCCGCCCAGGTTCTGTGACATCTCAATTTATGTCTAAGGCTGAAATCCCAAAACACAGACTGTGTGCGAGAGTACACGAATAAATGCAGTATTTCCCTTAAGAGTCTCTGTCTTTGCAGAAGTGCATAAAATGCTGTCTTCACAGACAAGAGAAGGAAGAACACTCTTTCTGAGCACTAATATTCAGCCAGCGTGAAGTCATTGAAACTTCTGTTACTTACAATGCTTCCCGCCTGTTCCTGACTGGGAGCTGCTGTTCCAGGACAGGAGCAGGGTTGCCCAGCAATGGTGCAGAGGTGGACTGCAGCAACCACCCCGCAGAATGAATACACAGAAACTCACATGGAGCACAAGCTTAATTCACACCAGGCACTCAGAATTTGTGGTGTCAGTTCTACTGAAAACTATTTTGTCCATAGGAGAAGTTAATCAATTTTGGCCTTGAGTTCTTTTTTCCTGGTTACATGAGTTAAATGGTAATGCAAGGTTAAATCACTTACAAAAGGTACTTCTTATCTAAAATGCAGAGATAACTTAATTCTCTATTTTTCACAGTTTATAATTTGGCCAAACTGGTCTGAAATTTTGTATGAACTGTTTCATACTGGGAGGAGCTTTATTTCCACAGTTTGAAAAGAGCCCATTCAGCTGTATGAAGATACAGAAATGTAATTTTAAAAAACTGTTTATCAGACACTGGCACTTTTCCTGCTTGTGTAATTCAAAAAGGATCTCAGTAAAGAAAATTGAATTTGGCAATCCATTAACATAGATTTGATGCTCTCTCTGTTCATCTCTTGATGTCTCACCCCTTTCAGAAAAATGAAAATAACTCATGGTAAAAGAGTAGCTGTTCCCTCTTATTTGTCCAGTATATTGGCAATTATTAAAACCCTGGAAAAGCTACTGAAACTCTGCTGACTCATGGTGGCAGAGAAGTTACTTGTTAACTCCACAATGGAGATGAAGCAGGGAGAGACGATAAAAGACAAAAGGCCAGAAAACAGGCAAAGTCTGGGGAGAAGGCTCAGACTGGGCTGGTATATTAAGTAGCACCAACTTTGCAGGAGAAAGAAGCTGTATGTTCTCTGAAGCTTTATATGCTGTATTTGAACCAGGTCAAGATTTACACCTAATTTCATGCCATCTAAGTTTAGGAACCTGACAGCCATTTCAATAAAGAGTTTACCTGTCACAGACATCCTCCACTGTCAACAGAAGAAAGGTGCAGTTCCAAGAGGCAAATTGGCTTACTGAAGGTCTGAATTGTCTTCTGAAGCTGCCAATCCTGTTCCATCAAGTACAGTGAGCCCCCAAGGCAGTGATGGAAAACCTATAGCAGGCACACCAGGACTGGCGTGTGACACTCCTGCCAGCAGAACAGCTCCCCTGACTATCACACTTCCCAGTGCACTCTGCAGTTTGTCGCTGGCTCCTCAACCCTACAGATCAGATTTAAGAGCCAGAAACAAGCTTGTAGTAGAGAATGGGAGATGGTGACGGTGACAGAGATTAATGGAGGAATTAACCCTTTCCCTCATCACAAATCTGACCCAAAGGGAAAATTTTCACAGGATGTGCCTTGATGCGGGTACGTATTTCTGACTCACAACATGAAAGATGTTCCTAGCTGTTAGCCAGGGGCAACTGTGCTCCTAATTTAGGCACTATAGATAGGTGCGTTAATACTAGTGGGATTACTCTAAGCCTGAAGTCATTCACAGACTAAGTACTAGGCAATGTTGGCATTTTAATGCGTGGAAAATTTCAGGTTTCACCTCATTTTAAGTTCTTCTATGCTCACAGCAGTGAATAATAAGGGAAAAGTCAAAGGACATTATTCCAAGAGGTAAGGATTCTGCCTCAGAAAGGAAAAGCAGTTCTCAGAGCTGTCTGGTTGCATTTGAGGGACTGTAATCTGTACTCCTCTTTTAACGAGCAGCACACTTCTCTTCAGGCTCTAGCCTATTCTTGCACGACAAAGAGCCATAATTTTACACTTCTCCATCATCGCCTCTGATCACATACTTCTTGGTGAAGGAAGACTGCCAGCATGGTGCATTTGCTGTAATGCCATCTTACCTTTGCTCTGCCCAGATAAGAGGGCATGTCCTTTCTCTACAGCACGCAGGAAAGAAAGGAAGAGTACAGAAACAGAAAAAGGCCTTTTATGCAATATGAAAAGACTGTCCAGAGTCACACATCTAAAAAAACTCTGCATATTGTACCTTCACATAAAATCCTGCCCGTGTCCTAAGTTACAGTAAAAACAATTCCCCTGATAAAGGTACTACACCAAGCTGCTTAGTCCCTGTATTATAAGGGTTATGGAAGCCTGTGTTTGAAGTGTTAGTGTTGCGGAACGAAGTGACAGCAAGTTGGGAAATAAATGAGCACAATACTCTCTTCTAACCTCCTGGCATGGTGCCTTTTAACAGAGAAGAAAAAAGCAAAATGGCAAAATGTCAGCTCCAAAACATTTTTCATGTTATAAAATATAGTGTCCCCACTGAAACACTTGATAAGAGACACACCAAGGGGGCTGATACCTCACCGAAAAACAGTGAGTTATTGCAAAAAGGTCATGTGAACACATGTAGAATGCAGTAAGAAAAAAACCCAAAACCCTGGGGACTGAAAATTTGTATCTATGTCCTACAAATGTCAAGTTAGCCCTTCAGACAGAAGTCTCAGCAGCTCATGCTGAGCTATTAAGTTCAAGGATGCAAAACAGCTTTCACGAACAGCAAAAGAGACTAAGAGGATTTGAATATTTCAGCACACCTCACTAGTTTACATCGACACTGACCATTCTGCTTCTATTAGTCACTCAGAACAATCACTCTTTTCCCAGCAGAGCTTACTCATTTGCAAGATAAAAGGAAGACATTTCTGCACATGCCCATAATACTCTTCACCACTGGGGGCAGCTTTACATAAGACTGCACTCGCCGAAACCAAAGCAACAGTCGGACGGAGCTTTCAGAATGACAGTATGCAGAAGTGAGCAGAGCTTGTTCCTTGTACGGGCTTATTCTACCTTCTATGCTACAGAGCAGCGTCCTAGCCGGATCTGGTACTGAGTAAGGGAACTGCTGTGCTATGGAATACAGATGTGTGAATTTAGGTAGCTAACTGGTGCTTGGAGGAATCTAACATGCTTTCCTATAAAGAGAAATTTTAAAAGCCAGTTTCCTAGCTATAAAGATGCAAAAACGTAATATCCATGAAGATCCTATTACCTAGGAAGAATTTGACATTTTGCTGCGAATGCTGTGTTGGGATTGATTTATTCTTGGAGTGTTCTGCATGGCTGGCAAAGAATAATGTTCCAAAATCGGTCCATCTCCCAAGGGGTCCAATTTTTCTTCCTGGGTGTCAGCGAGCCCTGACTCACTACAGTGCAGCTGACAGGGGCTGCCATGCTTGTGGCACACTAAGCAAAAAACAAAAGACCTAAGGACGACCTTTGAACAGCACAAAGGATGGGTATGTTTTTCATGTTATTTTTTTAATGTATAGTTCATAGCCACTGCATAGCCTGTGCTTTAGTTACTCCATAGACTTACCTTGATGTGATTTGCTATTACAGTTAAATTGCTTAGGGATTACACCTTTTACCCAACTGTTTTTCAGTATTTATATAAAGGCATTCTTTAAAAATATCTGAGTAAAGAAAACAATGTGAAAAGTAGTTGAGTCGAGCTAGGGATTTGTAAATGATTGTTGAGATAAAAGATTTTAGCATGATTGAAAGAAATGACTGATGTGTGGGGGGATAACTTTTCTAAGTTGTTTTTATTTCCAGGTTTCAATGTAATTAGGCTACTGAGCGGATCAGCTGTAGCTCTGGTAATAGCCCCTACTGTATTACTGACAATGCTTTCTTCTGCTGAACGAGGATGCCCTAAGGGCTGTAGGTGTGAAGGCAAAATGGTATATTGTGAATCTCAGAAATTGCAGGAGATTCCCTCAAGTATATCTGCTGGTTGTTTAGGTTTGTCCCTTCGATATAACAGCCTCCAAAAACTAAAATACAATCAATTTAAAGGTCTTAATCAACTCACCTGGCTCTATTTAGACCATAACCACATCAGCAATATTGACGAAAATGCTTTCAATGGAATACGCAGACTAAAAGAGTTGATCTTGAGTTCCAACAGAATCTCCTATTTTCTTAATAATACCTTCAGACCTGTGACAAATCTCCGGAACTTGGATCTGTCATACAATCAGCTGCAGTCTCTGGGATCTGAACAGTTCAGGGGCTTAAGGAAGCTGCTGAGTTTACATTTGCGGTCCAATTCCCTAAGAACCATCCCTGTTCGAATATTTCAAGATTGTAGGAACCTTGAACTGTTGGACCTGGGTTATAATCGAATCCGAAGTTTAGCAAGGAATGTCTTTGCAGGCATGATCAGACTGAAAGAGCTTCATCTGGAGCACAATCAATTTTCTAAGCTCAACCTGGCACTTTTTCCAAGGCTAGTCAGCCTTCAAAACCTTTATTTACAGTGGAATAAAATCAGTGTGATAGGACAAACTATGTCCTGGACCTGGAGCTCATTACAAAGACTTGATTTATCTGGCAATGAAATAGAAGCTTTCAGTGGACCTAGTGTTTTTCAGTGTGTGCCCAATTTACAGCGCCTCAACCTGGATTCAAACAAGCTCACATTTATTGGTCAAGAAATTCTGGATTCTTGGATATCTCTCAATGACATCAGCCTTGCTGGGAATATATGGGAATGCAGCAGAAACATTTGCTCTCTGGTAAACTGGCTTAAAAGTTTTAAAGGGCTGAGGGAAAATACAATTATTTGTGCCAGCCCCAAAGAGCTCCAAGGGGTGAATGTGATTGATGCAGTGAAAAACTACAGCATCTGTGGCAAAAGTACCACGGAAAGGTTTGAATTAGCACGAGCTCTCCCAAAGCCGACCTTTAAACCAAAACTCATCAGGCCTAAACACGACAGCAAACCCCCTCTGCCCCCAACTATCAAAGCCACTGAATCGAGCTCTGAGCCTGAGCACGACGCAGAACACATCTCCTTCCATAAAATCATAGCAGGCAGCGTGGCCCTTTTCTTGTCTGTGCTTGTGATCCTGCTGGTAATCTATGTGTCATGGAAGCGTTACCCAGCCAGCATGAAGCAGCTGCAGCAGCGCTCTCTCATGCGACGGCACAGGAAAAAGAAAAGACAGTCACTGAAGCAAATGACTCCAAGCACACAGGAATTTTATGTAGATTACAAACCTACCAACACTGAAACCAGCGAGATGCTGCTGAATGGAACAGGACCCTGCACGTATAACAAATCAGGCTCCAGGGAATGTGAGGTATGAACCATTGTGATAAAAGAGCTTTTAAAAGCTGGGAAATAGTGGTGCTTTATTGAACTCTAGGGACTATAAAGGGAACGTTTTTCTCACTTTTCTGGCACAGCTCTTCATGTCACTTTTTTGTACATTCATAATACTGGTCATTTTACTCTCATACATAATCAACTCATTGAAATTTAAATACCACAATCAATGTGAAGCCTGAGCTCCGGTTTAATACAATACATATTGTACAAACCCTCTACTGATTTCATTAAAGTCTCTCTTGTTTTTAAATAGAAAACTTCTTTCACAAGTAAGCCACTGCACCTGCAGCGACTGTGTCTCTGTTTAGGGAGAAAAATTACAACAATACGAAAAACCCCCCAAAATCAAAATCAACCTCAGCTCCCCCTTCCCCCCCAGCCTAACCCCAGCCCTTGTTCTGAAACTCACTTTTTAAGCCAAGAAAAAACTAAAGATGCAGGTACTGTAGCATCATATGAATTCTGAGTTGTCTGAGGAGAGAGATGGTGCAGAAACAGCTCTGAAAGAATGCCTGATCTCTGCCCGACACAAGACATAAAAGCCAGTGGGCAGCTAAGGCTCTGTTTTAGGATGCAAGATATCACACTAAAAGCAAAGCAGAGGGAAACGTAGGCTTAACAAAAATTTAAGAAATAAAAATATACAATGAGATTTACTGTACTGCATTATAACACAGTGTTTCTAGGGCTGATAACTATTAATTGAAACCTGTTTATGTGACTTCATACAAAAGGTGCCAGTGTTTATCCCTTACATCCAGTTGCCTTTCAGAAAGTAGTCAAAAGGCATTCATTAAAAGAGGAGCAGAAATTCCTTATTGATGCAATTAGAGGAACTCAAATGTGCAGCAGCAAAAGCAAGACCACTTCCTGCACACATTTGTTTCAGTGCTCATTAGAAATTCTCTTTTCAAGACTGTCAAAGACATTAATGTAGCTGAGGAAACCATTAAATCTGTCATTTTCTTCTATTTCTTTTTATTTGCTGAGCTGAGCTTGTTAGGGTTTTGTGATGTGTTTTGCACACTGTCCCTCTAATAACTAAATAAAGCTTCATTACTTACAGAGCCAAACAGTGTACATTTTAGAAATACTACAACTGCAAAGGGCTTTCAGAGAAAATTGGTTACTCAGTGATCTGGGAAGAGCATCCAAAAATCCTTAAAGAAATCAGGGACAAATTATTTTTATCTCTTAGCAAAATCCTAATGACATTACAAGAATTCACAGATATTCATTTTTAATGTGTAATCATTCATCAGTGGTTCTGGACAAAACAGAGAATTGTAACCCAGCTGTTCCCTGCCCTCCCTCTCCCAGAGTCATGTATTTTTGTTGGTTGCAGAAGAATATGACATCTCCCATATTTCCAAATAAATCATGCCTCCTATTTTGATTCACAGGAAGGGGAGATGGGGGGGGGGGGGAGTTCATTCTTGAGACAATACGGCAGTGCCTATATAGAAGTAAGTCAGTAATTTAATTATCTCTATTTTATAACTTGATTTGGCTTAGTAAACTGCACATCTTCAATCACTTGGGAGGGAATGTTTCTACAAAGCAAAAGCAGTTTCACTGCAGCAGATTAGAAGAAGCAAAACCTTAGCAGAATGTTCTCCTGAATTTTTACTGGAAAAAAACCTAATCACAGCCAATCACCTTGAAATATGCTAGATATAATGAAAACAAAGCTAGAAAGCATCTCTTAAAAAGAACTAATACACTTGAAGGGGTTTTGGTTTGCTTTCTTTTTTTCATATAATGAAACCATTCTCATTTTCAAGGGCTGTAGTGAGAAAATATGCGAGAGTAGAAGCCTGAGACTATACTGAATCCTGCAACACTGAGACCCTGTTTTACTGGGTACAAAGAAGATCCCACACAATTAATAATGCAAGTGCTTAAGAGGCTTTAGCAGCACTGAGCAGACTGTGATTTTTAACCTGAGTTGCACCTTGAAAGTTGCTATTAAAAAGTCAATACCCATTGAATTACCTTAGCTATTACGGGACTCACAGGTCTTGGTTAGCTCTGTACTGAAGGATCACAGTTTGCTGTAAACTTCATGTTAAGAACCGTCTCTGTACTTCTACAGGCTTTAATGTCTGCAGTGGTGCTAACATTAGGCACAGCCAAAAAAAGAAAGATTCGGCACAAAACGTACATATGCTCACATATACATATACACACACGTGAATATGCATGTATAGATACATATATTAAAGAAAATTTTGCTATTTAGTTTTGGGAGTGCTAACTACAATCAGAAAATAATTTCATATTATTAATTTAGAATTTTTGCTATTTGAAAATATTCAATATATCTTCTAAAACTTCTTAACAGACTGTGATTGTGAATGAGTTGTGTATAAGTGAGTTTGACTTTATATGCTTCCTTTTATGCTTCTTTAATGTCTTGTTCTAACCATAACAATACTCAGAAAGATCCAATCCATAACCTCCTACAGAAAGCAATACCTGTAAAATTATCAGTAACTCCCTTTGAAAGATATTTAATTATGGGTGTGAAAAAGAAAATAAGACCAATATGTTATTAATCATAGACAGATAACAAAAATAATAATGAAAATCCAACATGTTTGCATTCGAGCACAGACACGCTCAGATCAACTAATTTGTTTATTGCCTGAAAAACTACAGATTCACTTCTCATGAATTCCCAAATATATACCAAACACAGATGAAAGTGTAATTGCTGCTATAGTAATTGATTATGAAACACTGTCTGATTACAGAAAATAAGGTGCCCAGTATAACTCCTTGCGTAGCCTGAGGCCTGTGAGCCGAGTTGTTAAATCCCACTCTAGTGGGTCTGGCTTAGAAAACGTTTCAAACCAGCTGCAAAGTACATTAAAAAACATTACAAAATGCAGGCTTTCATCTGGGCAAAGACTACATGAATTAAGCTAAACTTAGTCTCACTACTGTCAATTAAACACTATAGAAGTGACTTGTTTTGGGTGGCTTGGCCACCGGAGTCACAAATTCTAATCATCTCATTGGAAAAGTCATGGTCTTAGTTGAGCAACTTTCAGTGCCTGTGAAAGGCTGCCCCTTTCCTGAATACAAATGAATTGCTAAAGCCTCAAAATTTCCAGAGAAGAAATTTCTCCTTTGCTTCTCTCCAGTTTGGGCAGCAGGTACTTAGAATTCTGGTCTGGATCCATCTTGGGTTTTAGTTATTTTGGTGCTAGTCTCTCTAAAGACTGTTAAAACCTTGCTGGGTTGATGTTGAGGAATCCTCAGAGGATGCACAACAGCTATGATGGCCCTTACAAACCCCTAAGCCTCCATACAAGTATTTTAGGCACCAGCTTGAGGAAGGAGATATGATCGAGTGCCTCTTATGATCTGGCTGTCCCTTAGTGTATGTGATGCTGCCTACATATTCCATGTGTAGGTGAGCAACAATGCATTTTGCAGATGTCTGGGTTTTGTTTTGTTGTGTTTGGGTTTTGGGTTTTTTTCAATCAACTTCTATTCCTTTTCCTGAGTCATATATGGTGTTTTGGGGCTATCACTTGAAGACCAGGGCTTTTCAAGCCACAAAGTGCAGTACTCTTCCATGCACATTTTCATTAGTTTTGCAGTCTACACTTATTTAAACAATATTGAGACACGTTAGGTGGGATCACCAAACAAGACTGTTTCGTTTTATTGTAGCACCCCAAAAATCTTAAAACATGTCAGGACCTCCTCTGCTGGCCACTATACAAACACCTTCCATCAACCTCTTACATTCAATGTTTACAAGGGATTTTGAGAAGACAGGCAAAAGATGGCAAATAAACACGACAGATTTGAGGTAATTTGGCTCAAGATCACATGCCAGTTGAGTACTGGGAATATCATCCACTCTCCTCACACCAAGACATCCTCCTAGCCAGGGACTACTTGGCCTCTCAACTAAATGACCTAGCTCCTGGAATATTCAAATGGTATTTCAGAATAATAAACCTCACAGAATGCACATCCTTGAAAAAAAAAAAAAAAAGTAATGAATATACTAAGTAAATTCAAGGAGACTGGTAATGTTCATTCACTGTGTTGAGATTACCTCCAGCAATTGCAGAGTAAGAGAATAATAATGCGAACAAGTGGCTTGAGTATAATGAATGCAAGCTTCTCTACTGGCTGGTAGGTTTTCATTACTCACTATCTGCACTTACACAGTCACCACAGCTAAAGGTTTGGCAATGCTCATTCTTTTATTATTATGAAATAGTGAACCTCGATATAAAATCCAATTGCAAAAATGAACATAAACGTACAATATTCCTGCAAACACAATTAGAAATTTTCAGATTGTTGCAAGCTAATGGTCTTTGCTGTCAGCCACTCAACTCTAGATAAATATTCTCTCAGATGCATTTCTGTGGAACAATAGTGACATCCAGCGGGTAGTTAGCTTAATCACAGGTATCTATTGTCTATGTCAACTCACATACAGATGTGTTTGCCTTTCTACTCTGTATTCTTCTGTAACAAACGCTAGAAGCATCAAATCCTTTCACCGTACTAAGTATTTAACTATATTTCTGCTTCATCTCTGTGGATAGAAGCCATCAAGTGTAGTATCTGTTCTTATCAGTTTAATAAACTGAATGTAGTGAATGAGTGGAGAAAATAAATAGTGGATGAATGCTAGCAAGAAAAGGTCTATCCACTGTGTAAGTCACTACTATAAGTAAAAGGCAAGAAGCATATAATAAGTAAACAAGGACAGGAGGTGCAACAAATTTGTGGCCACTGATTTTGAACTTATTACCTATAAAACACCACTAAGTGACTTTTAAAGATACTATAAAAATAAACTCAGACTAAAAGAAACTCATTAAACTTCCTAACAGCAAAAGATCCTTAAAAAAAAAAAAAAAAAAAGATTTTGAGGTTATTTTTACAACAATGAGAGAAAGATAGTATTAGACATCAAAAGGAAGGACACTCACCACCTGGGAACAAGTTACAGTAACAGCTTCATCTCAAAAACATACAATGTACAAAAGAGACAAGACACAAATGATGAAAGATCAAATTCACAAGCAATAATAAAGTCAAACAATGGGAAACTCACCAGTGACATATGAATAAGTATCATATTTGCTTGGGCAGAGGTTGCTGGCAGCAATTTTAAACTACAGTGAATGACACAAGCCAATGAAAACAGCATTGTAGCTCTGTGATAACAGACAGATTTCATTTCCCTTAATAAGATGCACAAAAACCCATTTCACTCACTGCACATTGAAGGAAATACAGCCGTATTTCAAACTTTTTATGTACTTAGGTATGTTGGGAAGTCACCTATCAGTTCAAGACATATAACCTAGCTAGGCTTTCTAGAATGGGTGTTATCACAGTGCTGTAGTATAGGAATTTGATGTGATCCTCAGGGTTATGGTCAAGTTATTTCTTGGCATAACAGTGAATGGAACACAGTAGGGTGCAAAAGAAGTAAAAAGTGATTGTATTCAACAGCTACGAACAGATCACCAAGGAGGCCATAAAGAATAAAAAGGAGTTTATTAAGACACTCTGGGCTGGCCAGCTGTGAGTTGATGGGCAACATTTTACCTACAGAGAAATTGCAAATCTCATTTAGAATGAGCACAAACATCATAAAAGCAATAACGAAAAAAAGATTTGCAAGTAGTAGGCAGTACCTTTTATTTGACCAACTGATCATAGAAATCACACCTCCCTGCAATTTTTTCTTGTTCATATTGTTAGACTATCATGACCACAGCATTAGCATTCCAATGTAAGAATGAGCATTGTTTACTGACAAGGGATGAAAGGCCAGTTAATCCCTATTTATTAACTTTTTTCTACACAGTTTAATGAAACTTACTGAAGTTCTTACAGGAAATATTTTATATTAATGTGAAAAATCACATTTAAGATTCTTCATTACTGAAATCAACCAAACTCTTTAAGAAAACAAAATATTTCATTCTTTACTTATAGATCCTTACTGTTTCTCACAGTGTGACTAGTAAGTTGACTATGTGTCACAGCTCACACTCTTGACTGAATGTTAAATTTCTATTACTTCAACATTAGCAGTAGCATTGAGATCATGTAAGACTTGATAATTACAGTTCAACCTTACAAATTCTCAAAGTGTTTTGTGGCAGCACATCCAGACTCTATTAACACATCATAAGGACATATGAAAATGAAACATCCTAATTACTCATCTACTTACACTCCAAACAAGGACATAAATGCATGACAACGTTTATTGCTTCGCTACACCATTGAGAAAATCATCTGCCCAGTTCTGTGTGCAAATCCTTTCCTTCTTCAAACTAACAAAACACTTAACTAGCCAGGTCTCTCAGGAACCTAATTGCTTAATGTTGAAAGAAAAAAAAAAAACCCTAAACACCTTGATACTGGCAGCAGCCTGCAGAAGTTGTCATCATAAAGTCAGCCTTTATTAAATATTCTCACTTGAAATCCAGTGATACCTCCTGTATTTGTCATGTATTTACCTACACTATATCCCATAGTGTGATGTACTAACTATATGAAAACTTTGCATTTTCATGGGCACTTCTGCTTACGTGCATAATTATACCAAGAGAGGAAAAATAGAAAAGACTCAGGGAAAGGATCGCATGTGGCTTATAGTGCTAGTAAAAAGTTAGGGAGGATCACTTAGCTTTTGCAGAAATTAAACAACTGGTTTTAAAAGACATAAAACCACATTCTAACGCAGAACTGGAATGTTAAATAAATGTTCGTACATTTCTTAAAAGTATTTTAAGCATCTATTTTTTAAAAATTGCTACTGCCTGGTTCTGAGCATCTTTAAATATAAAACAAAAAACTCTAACTTTTATTTCACATCTAAGTTAATGAGAGGGAGAAAATATCTTCTCATAATGTAAGACATCTCTTTATGAAGCTGTGGAACTGAGCTGATATGGAAATAATCAAAATATATTTCATCTTACTATTTTCTTGATTTTGTATGATTATTTTCAGCATTTGTAGGAATGCTATGGTACTGCCAAGTGGTAACATGTACATTACTCTAGCTGAGTCCATTCTCCTGGCATTTATTTTTATTCAGGACAAATCATGGGTTGTATTGTTGGGTCATATATCTGCCCTTTATGGTCAGTCACAACTTACTAAATGTTTGAATACAAGGTCTAGTGTCTATAGTAATTGGTGCTGTAGAACTCATAGTTCTGATTTTAAATCAGGTGCTTATATTTTCCAC
Source organism: Gallinago jamesoni (assembly GCA_025769975.1). Taxonomy (NCBI): domain Eukaryota; kingdom Metazoa; phylum Chordata; class Aves; order Charadriiformes; family Scolopacidae; genus Gallinago; species Gallinago jamesoni. Next base: position 5,407,493 of record JAOQGH010000002.1, on the reverse strand, counting down.
TTCCTTAAAGGCTGCAAAACTCACAAATCAACTTCAAAATGATTAAATGAGATTACTATCCCCTTCCTGGTTCAGCTGTAACTCAGGGGAGAAAACGTGCACAAAACATCCAAAGGTACAAAACAAGAGCTTCAATGGAGCTGGGCATCCTAATTGCCTTTCTAATTCTTCCCTTCATTGCCTGCAAGATTAAAAGTAGCTGTAGATGAAGGAAACATGAAGATTGAACATGTGTTTTGCTAGAGTGTAGATAATAAGCAATAATAATACATTAGTCATACAATCTCTCAGCCACTGAAACTACAACCACCATAAACAGATTCCTTACTCTAAAATACAGACTCTATGATATATAGCCTAGCATAGCATGCACATTGGCTCTTGCTTGCTTTTCTTTTTTTACCCATGATGCAGAAGCATCTATTTGGCTTGTGGTAAGTTACACAAAAGCTGCAGATGACAAAAGGATAAAATAAGGTGATACAGTTTACAAAACACAAACTGGAGTCAAACAGAAAGACACTTTAGACTTCATCTTATTTAGTGTTTTGTTACTAATTTTTCTGTTTCCTATAGATTATCCTGTTTATTTTAAAACAGATTATAAGAAAGATTTTCAAAGTTGCAAATGGGAATTTAAGCACCCAGGTTCCACCCACTTCTTGCAATAGTTCAGCACTTAACCTTTGTGATGGAACTTTATCTCCTCTCTTCCTCTCCCCAGAATTTGAAATTTGAACAAGACTGTTTGTAGGGTGTTCAAACTGCTCTGACCAGCTCATGAAGCTCATGAAGTCTCAAAAATTACCTTCCCAGAGACTTTGGCAAGTTTTCTTGCAAGTGAAAGTAAGCATTTGTACCTCAGTGATGGGCAGACGGTTGCAGATGTATCTTTAATAACATTGGGTGGGATGCATAGCGAAAATGGGCATATACTGGGAAATTGCCTTATGACCTACTACAAAAGGGACTGCCATTAACTCCTGGCACACAGTTAAAATAATCGCACCTCAGAAAAACAATTACCTATGGTTCAGTTTAAAAAACAGCTACAGATTGTGGAGTCTGGTTTTTAGCCTAATGAGTTTGTTCCCCACATTCCTCACTGATAGCAATCATCGTAATCTTATACAAAAATATTTAGCCAAAGTTTGAGAAAGGGATCACCTTTTCCTCTTCAAAAAAGAATATGAAATCATTATTCCAGCACATCAGAGTTTTGTTAGCAGTGCACTATTACTTGTAATATAAACACTTTCATATCACAGTATTAGCCTTCCAGCCATCTGTAATGTGAGTCATATCCTCAGAACAGTGCAGGCTTCATTCTACATTGCTTCATACCGGCCAGCTTCTCCTGAATCACGCTGTACTATCCAGAATGCATTCACATTGCATATAATGGCAACTGCCCATTCAGAAATGAATTTCATGTGGTGTTACATCTGTGACTCACTGTGTAATATACTTACTATCCACCTTACAACAAAGGATCACAACGGACAGAGATAGAAACCCTTCAGTGGGAACTTTTCCTAAGGCTAATTGTACCCATCATGAACAGACTCTGTACTTTTGGGACTAAATGTTTAGTTTTCCCTACTTTCATTTATGTGTAACAGTTTACAGGCTACACTACTGATAAAAAATGTGGGCCTACAGCAAAACTAGCAGCATTATTATAGGAGCTCAGAAGCTTCAATTACCAGCCAGTAAGTTGTCCTTCATTAAAGAACAGATTTACTTCAAACATACATGATGCTGGATATCATCCCCAGTAATTTGGCAACACAAAAATAATTTTTCACTTTTCTTAGTGAATAAATCACAATCACATAAAATATGGAGTAAAAATTTCTAACATTCTAAATCAGAATCTTGTATATTGAATCTTTATACCTTTGATGTTTTGCAAAAGTGGCTTCCTATTTTTAAAATACTTATGTCAAAAATAAACTGTTTGCCACAGGGGAAGCAATAAATTTTGTGAGGCAGTCTGCACGTAATTGCCAGTAACCAAGCCCTTTTCACAGAGAGCTTGAACTTAATCCAGTGTTTATTTTACAGCTTAAAGAAGCCTACAGTACACAGCTATGGTGTCTCAACATTCTCCTATTAATGTGTGTGACCCTTCTTTGGAGAAACCTTGAAATATTTTAAAGTGAGAAGTTATTGCCTCTCAGGCTGAGCAGAAGGCAGTAGCATTGTACAGGAAAAAGTGACTGTGAGTGGCAAGCAGCTGCCCTTAATTTACATGTACTGAAGTCCAGCAGTATTCATGGAGGTTTGTTTCCATGAAAGCTTAATAAAGCACAGTAACTTAAACAATTATACACAATCCCTTGCTATCCAAAGGATACAGGCTTGTCTGTAGTTGTAACATATAATGGTAAGTTCTGACATGTAAGAAATATCTTGTAACAGTACAAAATAATTTGAAATGTTAACATAGTAGATTGCATTCTCAAATCTGAAAGCATGCCTTATGCATACTGTAACAGTATCCTAAATTAAAAATGCCTATATATCGGTAAGGATCATAGAATTGTCCATATTGGAAGGGACCTTTAAGATGATTGAGACCAACCATTAAGCTAACACTGCCAAAACCACCACTAAACCATGTCCATAAGCACCATGTTTATCTATAACAATAAAACGCATTTTTCCAAAGCCACAGAACTACTGCTGCATGTGGTTTGGCTTCATGTATAAACTGACATGGCAAATTCTAAATTTAAAGCCAATTTATTTTAAAACACTAATTACATCCATCAAGTGTGTGGAATACATTTTGTCAGCTAAGAACAGAGGACTTCAATTAAACGTAAATCCTTATTCAGCACTCTTAAGCTGTTAATGGCTCAAACTCATTAATGAGATGATGAAAAGAAAATGCTCCTACATACAGACTCCGTAGTGAGAATTTATTACAAGCACTCATTATTTCCACCTAGTTCATGTACTTAAGAAAGTGTCCCTTATTTATGTGGACACTCCAATATCAACAGAAAAAGATACCAAAATAATCTTATTTGTTTGTGAATGTGGATGTAGGGCTTGACAGGCATTTCCAAGAGAGATGAGCTTCTTGCTCAACCTAGAGGGCTCCCAGAATAGCCAGTGTGACCCACTAACCATCTGTGATCTGCTCTTCATGAGAGCTTCAAGGCACCTTCTGCACAGAGCTTGCCATAACTATTTGACAATTTTTTTGCACAGTCTTAGCAGCTAATTTGAAAAGGTATTCCATGCTCCCAAACCTTTCCTCAGCCATACAGCAGCATGGTTATCCAAAACTGGTAACAAAGTTCACCTGGCAGGTACCAAAATTCTTCTTCAGAATAAAAAGATAAGAGTCTGTCTTACAAGCTGTACGGATGATAAGGCCTTAAGTGGGGGAGAGGAAACTGTCAAAATGCTATTTTAGGCTAACTGTCCAGCATTTTAATTTTTCAAATAAATTATATGAACACTAATGGCAGACTGCACAGCATGCCTGGGCGTATAAATGTTTATGATGATTTTGGATAGATCCTCTATTTGAATTAATTCAGATGAGCAATAGGAAGAGGTTTACAGAGCTATAGGTGAACTACTATGCAGGGGAGGGGGAGACATGAGAGTCCAAAGAACATATCCCAGTTCTCCGAAACTTGCCAACTACATTTCAGTTTAGCAACATCAGAATTCATGAACTTTCATCCTTGTCGTAGGTGACTGCAGGATTGCAGGACTGTATGTGCTTATAACCTTAAGGAAGCCTATTAAGTGGACTTCCCAATTGCAAGACTCCCCTAGATCAGCCTTACTTCTCATAGAAATGAAAAATATCGTTATTTTGATTTTATTTTTTTTTTCAGATTTCCCTCTCTCACTCCACTCCTTTTCTTTCCTCCAGACTAGGCTCCTCTTCTCTTTTGATTCTCTATTCCCCAGAAATAGAAAGAGAACCCAAGGGCCACATATAAGTGTACCAGATGTCCTTGAATTTCTACCAAGTCTACCGAGTTCTGCCCCTGCAAAGCCTTGTTTACAAACAACCTCACCTCTAACAGCAAGGAAGCTTTCAGCAACAAAGAAATGTTAGAGACATTTTCACAATAGTTTTAAATTACTTCCCTCAGTAAAGAAGACTCATTGATCAAAAACAAGTAAAATGAGACAGTAAAGTGATTCATGCTCAAATACAAAGCAAAAAAACAAAATAAAGCAGTTTTGAATATTGTACCTTCTGCGGGAATCCTACCCTATCAATTTTAAGTGAAAATTAACATAACAATCAAAAATTGTTATGCATGAGAAAACAAAAGTTATCCCAAACTATAGGCCTTGTCTTAACATCATGTTGATTAGTTACAAAGAACTGATTTTTTTTTATCAATTATTGAGGCACTGTATGGATATGACAGACTCTGCAAAAAGGAAGCAGATTTGCCTAAGGTTAATTCTACAGTAGCTTAATTATTAATTAATCTCTCCCAAATGCTTTTTTTAATGTACTTTAAAAGGCTTTTGCAAATAAAACTCCTCTGCTTATCGATAGTATAATTTTCAAGGAGGATAGCTATGCTGTAGTATATAGACAACATTTCTTCAGCTGATCTGGTTAATTAAAATGCATGGTTATAACAGGCTCTCTTAGAACTGCAGCTGAATAACCCATGATCCCTTTTTTCTCAGTACCACAGAACACTTTGCATCTATTTAATAGGGCTGTTTCAGGATTTAATCAAAGATTTCCAATCTACACTCTGGAACAAGGAGTTTTTCCATTTTTAAAAGGTTTCAAATAAAACACTAATTTTCACAGAGATCCCTTCTGAATATCTGTCGTCCATGTCCCTTACCTGAGCCTTCATTCAATTTAATACTTGTTTTATAGAAGTTAATACTTCTCTTCCACTTCTCTACATCTCCAACAGAAAGAAAAAACAAACAACACTATCATATGTTATTTCCAGCATAAATCTTTAAGCCCAATTTTGCCAAATGAATTCAGGAGAACGTGTTTACAGCTTCAAAGGGGGAGGGTAACTGGGAGAACTGCAAATGCTGATAGAAAACCTGTGCCAGGCAGAGGATGCAGCAGGATTGAAAGTCGAAATCCACCTGCTACGTAGCATTTGCTAGCACAGTGCAGTGGTGCTGCACGCTAATGTAAGGAAGAGAAAGAAGGGGATTTGAAAAGGAGTATTAACTTTGAAGATGCATAGGCATGAAACTGTTTAGAAAACAGCCTGAAATAAAAGAAGGCCAAAGTCAATCACTCAACCACTCAAAACTAGAGGACACTTGAACACACAGCCCCTCCCTATTTCTGTTTATACATTGTAAAAATCACTGTGATGATTACAAGGCTCATTTAGTGATAATGGTAAAGCATGTGGTTACGTGAAAAGGAACCATCTAGTCCGACTTCAGTCCTGACTGTATGACTGTATCAAACAACACTCAGTTCCTTCATGTGTTGGACCAGTGGGTAGGACAGTACTCCAAAATAACCCCTCCTATTCAAACCTCTACCTCAAGACCTCTAGTCAAATACCTTGACTGTGTTGGCCTAAGTATCTTTTCCAAGGAGTACTGGAAAACTTCAGTATCCTCCAAAGAAAGATTATTTATTATTAGGTTTCATCTGCTTTACGTTCAGCTATCCAATGAGCCAACCAAAAATGACTGAAAAGAAGCTGTTCTCTAAGCCATATTTTCCTTTCTAAGGGCTAATTCAAGTAGACCTCCATGGTGCAGCCTGCAAAAGGGCCCTTTGTTGCCAAAACCGTACTGAACGGGTGTTGAGAGTGGTCCAATTACCTTTGCAAATACCTTTACACTCTTTTTATGCCTCTGAAGCAACACCAATCAGTGAGAAATTATTGCACATCCCTCTTCTGCTGGTTTTATTCTATTTAAGAATTTGTTTAATGAGCAAAACAGTTCACTTTCCAGGGTCTTCAACAGTAGCATTACTTTTCTCAGGCCAACTGTCAGCTTAGGTGTGTTAATTTTTAGGGAGTGCTGTTTCGCTTGACAGTAGTAACACTGACTATAAGAACAATATATAACAGCAATAGCCCCATGCTTTCCTATTCTATTAACACTTTAGAAATCAAAGCCTGGAGAGCCTCTGGGAAAGAAGCCAGTGACCATTAACCTTCACTTTATTTTAAGCTTTTATAATTTCAGGAGTTTAATTTCAGGTGTTCAGGCTCCAACCTGCAGAGTTGAAACTGAAGTAAAACACAGCAAAGCAGCAAACGTGTGGCACTCTCTTCCTAAGACCCCTGGTCATCTCCCCCAGCCCTAATGCAAAGCTAATTTCAAGGCGGTTAACATATTTTTCCCTACTTGGAGTAAATGTGACAGAGTTTTGATTTCACATAGATGAGGAAGAATATTTTTTTCAATTTTTTAGTGAGAATCCTGTAAAATTTCCACTAACTTTGCACAACAGATGTTATCTGCTTTTGTAACAAAGAAATGCCTCCTACTTTGATAGGGGCCAGGTCAGTTAGTCCCCAGACCTCCCCAAGAAGTCATGTTAAGTAGGCAACACCTGATTATCTTTCAAACCCTGCATTTCTTGTCAGTGGGCTGGATGAGTCAGGGCTGGAGGGACAGCTAGCACAGCACAATCATCTCTTCATTTTTGCCATCCATATGAATCCAGCAGAAAGCTCTACAGGAAATCACTCTTGTACCCTCATTCTCTCCTTGTGTTTGACTCAGATTGGTCCATTGCAACTCAAGACAAGTTAAGAGTTTTCCAGAGGATAAGTGTCCCACAAAACTCAAAGGAAGACAGAGGTTATTAATGCATTGGCGCAAGGACTTTGTGGGTATGGTTACCATAAAGCCACAAGGGTGTTTCAAGAAAGTTTAACCTTCATAACTAATTCATACATCAAAGCATTCCAAAAGGTTAGCTGGATTTTACTGTCATATGCTGCAGTTTGTAAATCAGTGGTATGAAAGTAGGACAGTAGGATATGCTGACAAGAGGCCTTAGCATTTAACAATTTCCTCACTAAATAAGCATGACTTTTGATGGCTGCAACAAATCCACTTTTCTCAGTATCAGCTTTTCAGCACAGCCATTGAGAGGGGGAAGGAGATAGGGAAAAGAAGCCTAACATGCCACGTTCCTTTCTCAACACAACGTATAGCAATTGAAGCGTGCCCTTTCCATAGCATCCACACACTTTTGTAAGGCACGAGGACCTGGCTGGAGAAGCTGAAACATTATGTTGCTGAGGGACAGATCCAGAAACTACAAATGGCCTCCACTTTCCACAGATCTTCACAGACATGCGTTACTAATTGCACGCATTATGCTAATGTGACATGCAATGTTATTCATGTTGAAATTACGGTCCCTTATTAAATGTACAGAATCATTTGCCCTAAGATTTAGAAAATTCATGATGACTGTCCAAGGTGTGAGGGAAGCCAACACGCTACAGAGAAAGGACGATTTCATTATAAACAGCCCTTTTTACTTTCTATTTTTGAAAGGCTTGATTGATTGATTAATATTTGTTTGCTCCTATTACACACAAAAGCTGTATAAGAGAGCAAGCAGGCCAATCTGTTCAGTGGAAAGGAAGATGGAACCATTGATTCTTCATGTCTCCTAGAAATCAGGTTCAGGGGGGTTCAGGCCATCTTGACATGTAGGAGAAAACCAGCTGATAATACCCTTTATGTCATGTACCAAGTCCTCCTCAGGAAGAAGAATCTGAAGCCACCACACACTGTAAATAGGGTTGTTTTTTTGTTTCTGAGTGTTAGAGGCTGATGGCTTTCAGTAATAGATCCTGTAAATCTTTTATATCACTGTCTTTGCTGTGTTTAATACTCCAGGTGGGAAGTTCTGGCAGCACACAAAGGCGATGTTCTGACACGCCTGCAGTGCCTGTTGCAGAGGAGTCAGGCTACTGCCCACCAGCCCCCAATTCCTCCCAAACCAAAGGAAACTACAAAACACCACATGTTCACTTTTCCAAGGCAGTCCCCTAGTGAACCAAAATATCTGTGGTGATGCTGGTCTGCTTACCTTCACATTTGTTTATGTTTTGGGAAGGCAGCAGATAAGGACATAAAGACAAAGATTTCCTCTAAATTATACCCTTAACAAGAACAAAGTAACAGAGAATTACATCTCTTTTGTTTTGTTTCTTTGCTTGGTGTATGCAGAAATAAACCTCATCAATCTGGCAAGTAACTATTCTTCTTACTCAGAGATTTAGTATCAAATATAAAAAACCCCACTTAATTTTCCAGGAATTTCTAACTGAAAATAAACAGCTTATCAAGTCAGGTATCTATTCATTAATAAATCAAAGGATTATAACATCCTCCACAAATGCTTCTTAATATAATTAATTAGTAGCAATTAGAAATAAATGTCACTCTTTAAAGTAATCTTAACAACAAAAATATTGAAGCACCTTTCATTAGAGACCTGAACGCTTTACAAGACATTATTAATACCATTTATAGAGAGAAGACACCTGATCTGGTTTCCTCACAGCCCATGGCAGCACTGGGAGCAGATGCTCATCCTCCCACCACCAGTGCCCAGCTCTGCCCACTGGATGGACCTGGCTGCCTGTTCCACACAACTCAGCACAACTATGTTTAATTGTTTCATTGAGCCAGAGTGAATTTCCGTTTCTGTTTATACCTTAAAACCAGCATTCAAGTAAATGTACATTATCAGCACTTGGGAAAAGGGCTACTCCTCAGTGCATTTTAAGAACTTTTTCCATCTCTTTGTGAGATGCCTGGGGAGAGCACACACGTAGTGATAGGTGCCTCTCAACCACCACAGCAACTTCATAGGTTTTTCCCCAAAGGCAGGCACGTGCTAAACAGATGTGCCAAACAGTTTTAAATGCACAAGGGACCCTGGCTCTCCTCAACTTTGTAGCTCTTAGTTGCAGTTCAGGAAACCCTAATGGGAACTGCCTTCACCTCAACATACATGGAAAAAATTACGTCTTCATCTTAGCTATTGTCTGGCCCCTACTTCAGCAGCAGCACTGATCGCATTTTTGCTTATCAGATTAACATAATCTAATTTTATACAGTGAAAATTATATATTATTACTTCTATATCCTCACTCCATCTTTTAAAGTTTATTCATTAATATTAGTTTATTGTTTTTTCTTACTCACAAAGAAAGTGGAAATTGGGTAAGAGACATGAGTCAGGTGAAGTGAGGGAAGGTTTATGCAGCAGCAAGGGAGCCACCCCAGACACTACCATCTGAATTTAGAAAGGTACAGAACTATTAAAATTAAGATATAACCTTAATCCCATAATAGCACACTTTCAGAAGTGTTGCTTGAAGATCTATAGCCTGTCAAACCATAAAATAAAGTTACTTGGAACTTATAATCACCACAGAAATCACGTAGGCCTGTTGTGGTTTGGCAGGCTTTCCTCCTACATTGACAAATGTAAAACAGATGATGGTGGTCTACAGAACTTTAGGGAAACATAATGCTTGACAGCAGAACAACACTGCACTGGAAAGTATTGTATATTTTCAAAAAAAATAAACAGAATATACTCTCACAATATCCATTCCAGCAGTTATGACCACCATAATAAACCCAGAGTTTGAGTTTTTTAGTTTTAAAAGACTCATTCCACTTTGTGAACTATGGCTATTCTTTCTCAAGTGGTCATCATCAGATGTGAACACACGATTGCTTAGAGCTTCAGTAAAATTATTACTGAATGTCTGTTCAGATGAATACTTTCTATAAATTGAGAAAAGTACTAAAATCAGATTTTGTATTTAGCACCTAATAATCTAGTATTAATAAACTTTGTTTTTATTAACAACAGCTGAAATAATAACTTCCTATTTATAGTGACAAACAAGGTTGTTTCATTGCTAATATATATTGATTTCTCCCCTATATATATTCTCCCCTAATACATATTGAAATCACCCCTATATATTGATTTCTACTATTTGTCCTACCCAACATGACTTTGCAAGAGCATGCTGATGTTCTGGTTATAACTTCCAAAAGATAGAACAGAATCACAGAATGGTTAGAGTTGGAAGGGACCTTAAAGATCACCGAGTTCCAACCCCCCTGCCCTGGGCAGAGACATCTCCCACTAGACCAGGTTGCTCAAAGCCCCATCCAGCCTGACCTTGAAGATTCAAGTTTACAATTCAAAAGAAACCCATTTTGATCCTAGTGTTTATATTAGTACCAACAAAGTAGCATTGAAACAGACCTGTCTATGATAAGCTAATAAAATCCATCTTAAATAAAGATAAACAGTGATCTATCCTGGCAATGACCACATATCAGTATCATGCTTCACCACTAATACCACATACAGAAATTAAAGAAGTGCCGTCCAAAAAACAGGTAACTTGAAAGAAATAGGGGGGGGTATGATTTTGTTTGATTTTGGGGTTTTTTTCAATATAAGAAGTATTATAATAAAGTGACACATGCTGAGGACACAAAGACAGTCTTGCCCATGCAGAAAGGCCAGGAAATTACCAAAAATGAACCAGATTACACCAAGGAACATGCTACCCTACCCTCTGCATGAAGAAAGCACATAATCTACAGCAAAAGTAGCTCAGGAGAGTTCTCCTACGTTCCTAAATGGGCACTAGCTACATACTGCCAATGCTGCTTTTCTCCATCTCTCCCTGCAAAACACAATGGCAGGAGAGGAGGGGGTATAAGGGGTGCTTACCAAGTTGAAGATTCTGTTTCAAGAATTTTCTCTTGACCACATTAGCATTACAAAGGAACTGGAATACTAATGAGATCATGGCTCTAGAGAAACTCAGAATCAAACTGAAACAAATATCAACATGAAAATTGCTTTCTTTAATCCCATGGTGACTCTGTTTAAAAAGCTCACATCATGATGATACATGATACAATAATCTACCTTAAATTCAGGGGTGCATTTGCAGAAGCACAGACAATTGCAATAATTCATAAATTGAATGAATTTATATTTATACTTAAATTTATATTTCAATTTATATATACAGGGCATTTAACTATTTGTGCTTTCTCTTGAGCTAAGGATGTCACAATCACACTAGGAAATGTCATACTAGATCTGCATGGCAGGTTTTCTAACTGTAATGGGTGTCTAACAGCAAGTAGAAGTACATATTTTTTAAAAAATAATAAAAGACAGACTACAGTAGTTAGAGAAAAAGATGCTACCGCCTTAGCCCTTAATATATTATTCCTTCAGGCATGTGGATCACGTATCATACTTGTAATTGTTCTCATTATACATTTAGAAATGAAATCTTTTTATACAGAAATTCTACTGAAACAACATCACTGAGTTCTGGAAGCAAGTTCTACAGATGAATTACGGACTGCGAATAAAAAGATTTTAATAGGCCATTTTAAAATCAATTCCCTATCCCTTGAATCAAATGCTTCTAAACATTTTCCTCAGCTAGCTCCAAACCATTTCTGTTTCAACTAAACTTCCTTGATATTACAGAGTTAGAATTGAACATAGACTCAAGACAAAAGGTGAAATATTTTTACAGAGGCATTTATTAATTTTCAGTGTAGTTTCTAGTCTATCACACATAAGGCCATTTATGTTGCCACTGTGCTTTTGAACACAGTGGCTAGAAGGACACGACGTACTCTTTTTTCCCCACTGTTAACACTTAAATACTAAGAGCAGATGTTTATAATTCAAATTATTTCTACCCTTGCCAACAGGCACTACTAATTTCCCAGTTAATTTTGCTTGCTATGGTACTGCTCATGCATCAAGTTTTGCTGAGTTCTGGAAAGTCCTGGTTGCATTTCCTAGGTTTGATAGACCTAAACAAATATGCATTATCTGCACATTTTGCCATTTTCCCTTTCACAGAGACTTCAAATTGCACTGCATGAATCTAACCTGAATACCTGAGGGGTTCCTGCTGTTAACCTTTTGCCATGTGGAAAACTGATTCTTCATTCTTTCTCTTTGTTTTTTGTCTCTAGCCAGTCCCTACTGGAAGAGAGTAGTTCCCCTTTCACCTGGGGCCTATTAGTTTCCTATATAGCCTCTTAGGAGGAACCCTACCAAAGGCTTTCTGAAAGTCCAAATAAATTCTGTCAATGTGCTCTTCCTCACCCCATCAGGCAGTACTGATTAGCTATTGTGGTAAAGCTGTTCTAGAAAAAAAAAAAATTTCTGGGTTGGTGCTACTTTTAAACACCTAAGGCTGTAGTAGCTAGCCCCCATTTACCACATCTACTTGACATGACATCTAGGAGACTGATAAAAAGCAGCTATGCCTAATAATTCCAGTATCTATTGTACTATCTTCCAGTAAACACGTAAGAAGGGCTTCCCAGATGTGGTTCTGAGTTTTTCTCTTTGGTGAGTTCAGGTCAACCTGATAAGGATATCCTTAATTTTTCTGTTTTCTTATTTAGTTATGATTAGTACTAGCTTCCAACAGGACGTGCTTATATTAGGCTAAACATACTACAAAGCACTAAGTCTTAACAGAAGGTAAGGCTTAACAGCTGTTACCTTCACTCATATGCACTGGGTTAAATCTAGAGACGTTTATTACAAAGCTATCATTCTGTAGGCAGAATTCAGTTCTTTCACTTCCCCTTTGCAAATCAGTGAGATGAATATGAAAATCAAGACTTATTACATTAAAAGCTACCATTCAGTACAGGATGTAGAATTAAATTTGATTAGAATCTTACTGACATACAATGGAAAAGCATGTATATGACAAAAATTAAAAACTGTTTATTTTACAGTTGGCAAATAGAAGTCTATAGAATAGAATACTAGACACAAATAGCATGCATAGCAAGTTTACAAGCATAGCCAATATTCAGATAAAGGCATCTTTACTTCAAGTAATATCTGTTATTCTAACAATCCACACATGAATGCCTCTACAGTAGAGTAGAAAGAGAAGAAAAATAACATTATATATATAATTTGTTTATAAAACAGACATATGAGATCAGTCACATTTTTGGCTATCCTATTAAAATGCCATCTTACAAAAACTAATACTTTCTATTCTGAGCTATTTTCCACTAAAGAGATGATTTGCCCTCTTTATGCCACAAATAGAGACGCTATAGATTAACACATTCTAAGAAAACATATTTTTATGCATCTTACATCTATAAAACCAGGACCCACTGTTTATTAACAAAAATAATTAAATACCATTAAATGATATCTCCAGATAGCTTCATGGCACTGTTATCCAAACAGAACTACTTCTTTTTAATGCTAATCCACAAAAAAAGATACAAGCCTGTGCGTTTATAGCTAGGCTACCAAATCCAAACACAAGCACGTTAACTCCTAATCCAGAGGTATATTACTGGTATAAGCTATGTGGGAGAGGAAAGGATTGGCAACCATACCTAACTTCACCAGAGCAAACTCAATTCCTAAATTATGAATGAAGTCTCTTATCATCCATCCATCTAAATTAGACACAGTAAAATCTTAGTGGTATGAACAGTCCTGCTTAATTCCATCAAATTGAATCAGGTGACAGATGGTCTTAAAATAAATTTTGGATTACTACCTTAATAGGGTTTTTTTTAAGATTCAGGTCTCCACTAGCAATTTCTCTTTAGATGGCTAAAATAGGGTTTTAAAAGTTTAGCTCTGGTTTGAACATGCTTCATACAAATTTTCCCTTCTGTATAGTGTTTATTCTTAATGTAGTTCAAATAATTGTAGACGTGTTTAGAAAAAGCATACCTTTTGAAAATATGAAGCCATTATAACACACCTGTTGAGAGAGAAGCTTCAGAAAACTAGCTGTCTTGTGCAAAGGCAGAAATGCTGCAGTTTCCATAGTCAATAAAAATGCAGACCTTGATTTACAAAAAATCAGAGAAATATCTATCTATCTGCCAAAAGAGCAGGGTTTATTTTCTCTTTGTTAATCAATTTAAGCACACAAAATTTAAATAAAAAACATTTGCAACTAGTTTACAGAAATTTCCATGTAATGCAGAATATTTTTGTTCATCTGCCTGCTATGACCAGATCAAGATTAGATGTATTTGTGCTAATGTTGTGCTAAGTGTTCAAGGCCAGGTTGGATGGGGCTTTGAGCAACCTGGTCTAGTGGGAGATATCCCCCATGGCAGAAGAGTTGGAACTAGATGATCTTTAATGTACCTTCCGACCCAAACTATTCTATGTTGTCCTTACAGCCCCCTAAAAGGTTAAATATTCTCTCACTTCTGTAATAAATTAGCTGTTCTCTGCTTGCATGTAAAATGTAGCGTACTTGTAAAACAGCACCTGGCGGGGAAAGAAACGAGGGAACACAATTGCCATGCGAGTCCAAAATTTGCTGTGACACAAACATTCTTTTTTCTCACTGAAATCACTGCAGCTCCTTCTTGTCCTTGTATCACCCGTCTTGTACTTCTAAAGTGAAACTGGAATAGTATCAAAAAATTATCTAATACTATTCAACCAGCAGCACGTCTCACAATGTCCCATGGCCTTCTGTGGATTTCAGGGTAAGCCCTCAGCATCTGCATCTATGCTCCAAATCAATCACAACAAACTTATTAACTAAAGCTGACTCAGAAATTGATTTAGGCAACTGACTGAAATTCCATTAATTTGAGTCACCCGCCCCCATAAACATAAATCCATAATCAAGCACGGACACTCATCAGTCTGGCAGGAAAATTCATTGAGTATTGACACTTTGTAAAAGAAGCAGAGGATCCCCCAGAGAAAGATATGTGTGACTTCATGTCTCCTTTCCTCTGTCTGCCCACAGGCACAAGTGCAGATAGAAAAGACATCGGCCAAAGTCAAACATGAAACACTAAGAGGCAGAACATGAAACATGAAATATGAAATACTTTCCCAAAAGAGGCAGAATAAAACCAAACCAAATGTATATATGTTTCTATACAAATGCTGAGAAGGTTAAAAAGGAGATGGGTAAACCAGAATATCTACTTGTAAGAGTATGCTTTGAGGCATATCAAACACTTGGAGGAAAGAGATCAAATATTGGTACATTAGTACCTGGGCATAAAGGATAAGGAAAAGATGTGATAACTCAGGTCAATAGAGAAATCATGTTATGAAATCATATTACAAATAGCTTAGAATCAAATCAGAGCTTGGTGAAATGAATCTCTGCAAAATTGAAAGTCCATGTCCAAATACGGGAAAAATATATTATTAAGGAGTGTCTTATCTCTGTCATTTGGCAACAGCAACCCTGTCATGCCCAGAGAAATTAGAATGATTTCCAGCACAGGAAAAGCCGCAATTATTGTAGGGTTTAGTTATTTCAGGCTGTGGTGCCAAACCTACTCTGTAGATTGTACTTCATGGAGTGGCTAGACAGGGAACCCACTAAAAGAAAACTAACTTGTGACACAGTCATTAGCAATGTTGAGGACCTCATCGAGAATATTACTACCAAGGAGATAGTCTGTAAGAGGGACCCTGATATATTTAGATTCAACATCTCAACAGTAGTCAAAAGCCAAAACAATCCACTTGATTTTTAAAAAGGTGAGCTAAATAAAAATGAAAGCTTTTTAAGAGAAACCAAAATATCAAAAGGTAAGTACTGTCAAGTAGCATGAAGGTTATGTTAACATTGCATTGTAGAAGGTGAGGGCGAGCATATACAACCCACCTCAAAAAAACTGCTGAAAGACTAACAGCACAAAAGTCATTGTGTTTAAACAGCTGGTTAAGAGAAGGTAGAAAAAACAACTGTTGAAAAAGACTATGGCATATGCATATCAGTATAACAGAAAGGAATATATATCATGGCACGTTAGTTGTAAAAACCACAGTGTGAGAGACCACTAAAGAGTTTAAGGAGTAAATTGCAGTAAGTTCCGACACATCATCTTTATCCTTTCATCAAGATCAGGAAGGCTGTCAAAGTCTGTGGGATCATCAAGGTGGACTATCCACAGAAGACACAGTGATTGCAAAAAAAAACCCTACATAAGTCTTTTTGCACATTTAGTGCAGAAAATCTTTGGGATGTTTCCATAAATGAATCCTTCCCAAAGGATGACGCAGCTGAAAATCTGACCAAAAAAGAAAAGCTATTTCATTGCAGAATAAATTGAAAAAGTAAACTGTAAGAACTCATCATCACCATCCAGAATTCACTGTCAAATTCAAAAAAAACCAAAGGACAAGATAAGTAAACTAATCACTGTGGCCCGATGCTTTGAAGCCACCCCTGTATTGGAAAGAAGCACGTGTGACACAGGAACTTATTAAGAAGCCTTGAACACAAGGAACTGGGGACCAGTACACACAATGTCCATCTAACATGAAATAGTAGGAGCAATTATAAAGAACCAAAGTAATAGCCAAATGGGCAATTACAGAGCCTTGACACAGTGTTAAGGAAACATTTGTAAGCAAAGTCACACAAAGCTACTGAAACTTTATGTAGGACTCCAGTAGCAGCTGGGAGAACTTTACAACTAGCACTTAATTAAAAATCTATAAAGCTCTTAAAATTATGTCCATTGCAGAGAGATTGAGTTGTAAAGTATAAAATTAAAATCATCACAAACAGAATAAAATCCAGCTTTCTAGACTTTCAATCCCATATCTCTCAGCTGAGATTTTCAAAGTTTAACAGAATGGGGCACCGATGGGTACCTCTTTAAATCGTTTTAACACTTTTTGATGTGGTTCTGTGACAAAGTTAGCTCCAATCATTCCACTAACAACTTCCTCCAACTCACTCCTGTTATTTCAAGGTAGAATTAATTCCTGTAGTGGTGTTATTTTGCTGCTTGAACACCATAATTATCCAAATCCCAAGTTTCTAGTTTAAAATAGATACATTGTTTTTCTTCAAAATCCTTCCATCACACTCCAGTAAGTATTTGATAGCCAACAACATGGCAGACACTAACACAAATACACTTTTAAGGTTTTTGATGAGAAAGACAACCAGTTTCCAGGCAGTGAAGATCTATGAACTCGTCCTTTTCCTAAGCAAAGGGCAGGCTGTGTGTAAGTGGATGTCCCCAAGGAAGACTGAAGTAAGAGCTCACTGAAGGAGGAAGGAGAGGGGCAGGGGGACACCCGGAGGAAAAAAAAGTTAGGAAGCTCTGTTTCTATTTGTTCCTCTCCCCACAAAGCCAGGCTGCCTCTGGCTGACTGAGAAGGCAGCTCTTCCTCTTTTCCCCTTCAAACTCCCCTGTCGACCCACACGTGGGGCCCAAGGACCTAAACTTCTGGTTTTGTATGGCACGTCCCTATTCATGAGCTTAAAAATAGAAGCAAAAAAAAGAATAAAGTTAAGGGTGGAGAGAGGAGGGAAAGTAGGACAATGAAGAGGAGAATCACAGCATTTTTGGAGATAGAAAGGGATTAAAAGGGAAAAAAAAAACCAACAAAAAACCCAGATGACTATAGCTATGCAGTTTAATACAGCGGTGTTAAATATTGCACCAAAACGCAGGTGTGGTGGCTGGTTTCTGCTTTTACCTTGTAGCAATCTCTTCTCTGGAAGGGCACTCCGTTAATCAAGAGCAGGCGCAAAAGCCTTAGAGCTTAGAGTTTTATAAATCTAAACAAGAGTTGTGCACAGGATGTCACGCTTACACTTCAAAGGAAAAAAAATAAATAAATGGATCTTGAAATCTGTTCAAGAAAACAAGAGTGAGGAAAACAAGGGATATGCTCATTCTTTCCAAAACCAGCCCTTCACAGCTACCACCTTCACTTTCATCACTGTTTCCCTGAACAGAGGCTTAGTGAGAATGAAACAAACTGATTTAGGGTAGTTTTAAAGAGACACTCTAAATATCTGAAGGTTGTACAGCATGCTCAGATTTGGAGAAATTCTACATGTCCATGGGTACCAGCGGCCCAAGGTCTCTCTCCCAGCCTGCCCACTTGCTGCTGCAGCCCATGTCTCTCCCTGCTCCTACCCAGTGCAGCCCATTTTGCCTGGCAAGCTGGCTTAACCGTGCTGCCCACAGGCTCCAGAGCCGATGTGATGGAGACCTTCAAGCTTCTTCCTAGTCATCCCTGCCCAGTCTTCAGTTTTAAACACAGTGCTGGGAGAAATAACCTCCACCTGTGGTGAGGCTGTTCAGGAAACTGAAGGAACTGAAGGGCATTAATTTCCTGCCCAGGGATGTTAGGCAGCTCATAATTAAACCTTCTACCGCAAAGCTTTTAAATATTTTTCTATTAACTTCTACAAGATAGTTTTTGAGCAGCTCTACTTATATAGTACCTTTGTGATTTCTAGAAGAAATCTTATTTTAATATGTTATGCTAGTACTTCTCTTACAACAGTAAGAGAAAGGAAAAGCTTTATAATACAGAAGAGATTTGGATTTAGCAATTAAACCTTAATTTGTATTTCATTTAGCAACATGAGAATTCTGCCAACATCTTCAGAAGACTTTTAATATATCTGCATTAATGCATAGCCCATAACCCATCAGTGCTTTCATTTAGTAAGTGTTCTAATGCAGCTGTGGTTGCCAGATCAGCTGGTGGCATGGGAAAAAAAATTCCTTGGTTTGACCAGATTCTCCAGTCAGCTTCAATGAAATAAAACAGAAGTACCTCCAAATTGCAACGTCCGAAAAGCTCCAATATGTTACACTTCCTGTTAATCAGAAGGATAATCTTTCAAATAACATACCACCTTCAGTGACTCAACGTTACTGTTCAGAGAAGCAAGGCTAGAATGTCAAGTAATTCTCATGTCAAAACAAGAGTCTTTCAAAATACAGGGATGACTCTTTCTAATTTGTCTATTTTCTGTGCTTTAAAAATGATTTGCCATTTAAAAACAGAAAAAGGAATGATGCAGTGTTCCCTTTAAAGCAGAAAGGCAGCGTGAGAGTTCCTATCAGCCAACTACACAAAGGGGCCCCATGTTCAGGCCTCTAAGCAAGCCAAACATTTAAGTAAAAAAAAAAATCTGAAAGAGAATTTTCTTCAGAAAGATATTCTCCTGAGGTTTATATTGCATCGTTATACTAACACAATTTCAAGGAGGTGCATAATTTAAAGATCAGCTCAGAGTATGTGTGCCCTGTCAATGGTGCAATAGGAATTCATGCCACTTGCAGTGATTCTTGAACAAATCTGCTGGATGGAACCTCTGCACATTGACGCAATCTGCATTTCATTGTAATAACTCGACTGTCCAAATTGTGCAGATTTTCCAGAACAGTCCTTTAAAATGGATTCCTAACAAATCTAACAACCTTTCTTGTGTCTACTTCTCATCATTTAAGAGTGATTATGCTTTCTTGGCCTGAGTCACAAACTTGTGCTTCAAAAATGTTTTGTATCTGTATGCAAGCCAAAACGTCTACCTACTTGAGCACTCAGGAAACTCCAGTTCTCCCACATGACTCATCCATCCAATACTAATAAAACAACATCCCCCTTTTTTTTTATTATTTTCAGAGTCAAATATCGAAAAAGAAAAATTACATTACTGATCAAGAACAGTGAAAAAAAGAATATAAATGAAAATTTTATTAATTTGACATTAGGATTCACACCCCAACATTCCAAAAGCAAAACTAAAGTCTAGAGCAAATGATTTGTTCTGAAGGGTCTTCCCAGGTCTAGGATTAGCCTGGGCCAATGTCTCCTTTAAATGTTATAAGTTGTTATAAAGAAGAAAAAGCAAAGCCTAAGGGCCAGATTGCGATTCCTTATTGGCTAAAGTTAATCAATGGTGTTTCCGTAAACTTGTATAAGTAACTTGTCCCCCCAAGAGCTAATGACACCACTATCTAGGTCTGAAAACACAGAAGACAGAATATAATAGAAAAAAAAAATCTTTATGACAAGCAAAGCTCCCACAAATTCAAGCTTCTCCCTCCTGTCCAGAGAACACAGGATAACAAACAGTGTCTCATGCAAAAGAACCAATGCTCAGGAGCCAGCAGGCTCCTGTGCTGAAACAACAAACTCCCAAAAGATTTGCCATGACTTGGCGGTTTAAAATGGTTCCCTTAGGTAACCACCGTGAAGTCTATCACTTACCAGTGAGTACTGCCAATGATTCCCTCTGCCAGTGGGAATTTGTATTTAGATCTGACAAACACTGGTGAGGCTGCGAGCAATTTTTGTTGTGGGAAGGATGAAGACAGACCATTTCGATATTATCGCTGTGCCTGGGACACTGTTCTAAACATTTCTCCGAAAATCAACACTTAAGTCCTGAGCTCTGCCTGAGAGAGATTAACTATAAAGACACAGACTGTTGGGTGGCTTTGCTTGGGTTTTTTTTATTACGACTTATTTTCAAATTAGGTAGAGCTCACCCCTCTCCCAAATCAGTGTCTGAACTACCCAGTTACCCACTCCCTTTTTTAAATAATGTGTTTGATTCAATTCATCTGGCTGATGAAATGTTTCCATTTCAGCATGACAAACCCCCCCACATTTCTCTGTGATTTTGCTTTAACTTGCTTGTTTGTTCATAACTACCTCAGCTTCCAAAAGCAATTGCAGATGCAAAACTACTCTCCAAGCTCCCTGGTGACAGTAATACTCCTACCTGCAAACTATACTAGCAGTGAGATGAAGGAATAAATCCTTAAGAGCAACAGGGTAGCTGATAGGAAGTGAGGAGAAAGGTGCTAATAAGCAGCACCAGGAGGCTTGGGGCATTGGAGGGAAGTTCCAGGGTGCTGCAGGCAGGAGATGAGGGGGAAATGACCGAGCCTTCAGCTCGCTTTCACTGCACAAGCAAGACGCTGCTGCTGACACAAGACAATCAAAATCTATGTATTGTCTGCAAGGCCTTCAGGAAAATTAGCAGACTAGATAATACGAGAGAAGCCCTTATCAAGGAGGAGAATTTGCTGATGGTTTCCACACCAGGCTGCAGCTTCACGGTTGCTTTAAACTGACCTAATTACAGGCTTTTGCAAAAGAGGATGGGAAAGACAGTCAGGATTTTCTCTCCCTCTCTTGCGCTGCCACTAGACCTGGTACCGGGCACACTGGGCAGAATCTGGGGTTTCACACAGGGCACTAATTTCAAGTGAAAAATAATTTTTCTGCTGTTTTTAAATTCTTCTCAGATTACTTCTAGGTGGATCAGTTCCCTCCTTTGGGTCAGCCCAAGCACCTCAAGGGCACATTTACATTAAACAGGGCACAAAAGCACAACTGAAGGCCCCAGCTACACCTAGGAAGACAGCAAACACTAGTGATCCTGGGCAACCCTCCTGCCTTCATGGCATCTCCCGGTGGTTCTTCAGAAGTTCCATCCATCACTACTTTACAAACATTTTCATCCTGCTCAGATCAGTAAGGCTTTTTCTGCACAGCAGCAGGCTACAAGAGAGAAAGCCTGTGTGTGCCCACCAGACTGCAAACAAGCAGTTACAACGTATGCAATGTGTAGCGGAGACAGATTTTAGACTTCCAGTAACATGACACAGTTTAGCGAGGCGTTGGGGGAAGAACATTTGGCTATGAGTTTTCCATAAATAGTCAATTCGCAAAAAAGCTGTTCAGCTTCTAGAAATCTGTCGCTTTTCTATTTGCAGTTCTTTATCTCATTATTTTACATAAATGTTCAGAACAGACTTCATAGTTCTGAGATTTAAAGTTGATGTCTTTGTAGGTTTTGGCTACAAGACCACATGCTTCACAGATAGAAACGGACAGAAAATAACTTGTGTGATAACTAAAAGAGGGATCAAATGGCAGCAGCTCCAGTTCTGCAAATCAAGCAGTAATCATTCAAAAGTGAAATAAGAATCTCTTTATAAGCAGAACTGCCATTTATATTTGTCTGTAAACAAGCAATTTATTTCTTTTCAGAACCTGTTCAGATAAATCATCTTTGAAGCGCTTCTTTGATATTCCTCAATGACACTAAACATATGCAAGAATTGCCTTTTGGCAATTCTCTAGGCCCTTCTTCTTGTTTAGCTGCTTAAAAGTCATGCCTTCCCGCTCATCTTTAACTCCATACCTGAAAAAATTTTCTTCTTGGTTTTTTTCGCTAAGTTTTATTCCACACACCCCCCCCCAGCCCAGTCTCTCACATTCGAAACTGAAAAAGCACAGAGGTACCGAGACAATAATTTAAGGGTCCTGTCTGGCTTCATACACAATTCAGCTGAAGGACCTTTTAGGAAGTGCATCACAGTTCACTTCATCTGGAATAAGAAGAGAAGAGTAGGGTGTAAAGGAAACAGATTCTATCAAGGGCTCTTGGAACTGAGACTGCAGAAGTAATTACAAGTCAAAGACAAATACAGAAACAAAGTCAGTACCACAAAATAGCATTAAATGTTCTTTATGGAATCTACCACTTAGCATATGGGTCTAACCATAAAATTCTTCAGTACTGTGCATCAGAGATATTAATGAAATCTGAGGGGAACTGGACTACTGAAACAGAGAAAGCAAGACCCATGTAAGTCACGAGTCAGTACACAGCAATTGAGAAATACCATCTTTGATAGGTCTATCCTTAAAACTCTTGCATCTGCCTTTACTTTCACATTAACAGTTTTTAAAAAACTCTTGGTTGAATTGAATCATGAAATTTATTGTGTTCAGTGCCAATCTATACACATGCTAAAATTACTGTGGATGTGCATAGATGAATACTGAGAGTTCATCCTTGCACAGAAAGGTTTAGGAACTCACTTAAGACCAATTTTGCACAGATTATCTATTAATTTCCTAAGCCATAAGTCTATGAAAAATATTACCTTACTGGTATTTCCCAAGAACACTGAAATAACTGAAAATATGTCAGCATTTTCTTGGATCATTGTTGCCATGAATATGCCACACCATTCAGGTTCACTCAAACCTATTTTACGCTCCTCAGTATTCTCAGAGTGTATTTGATAGCAAGAGAAAGCACTTCATGCTGTAGGCATAGAACACTTTATGTACAAAACCTTTATAAAAGAAGATTTTTCTCTTTACGAGTTCCAGTAGAATTTGGTGCACCACGGTGAATGATAAAAGTAATTACAGCATGTCTTAATCCCATCAAAATCAGCTTCTTGGGCTTCACGGAGAATAAATGAGAAAGTTCTGACAAATTATTTAATGACATGTTTTTTGAGAGTTGACATAATACAGTCCCTAACATAGCTGCTTTACTGGGAAGTGAAATCAGATTACTCTTATAAGAACAGAAGAGAAAGTAATATTTTCCCACATTTCTTAACCATCAAGAATTATTCTTCCCCTTTACTTTTCATATTAAAATAAAGGTCAAGTTAGTGACTCAAAACTAATGCTGTAAATATTGACCTCCATAGGTCTGAAATGATGGCTGGTACCACTGAATCCTTGAAACATGGTTGGAAGAAGTAAGTGGAAAAGTTTTGTAAACTATTGTAGAATTTGCTAGTGCCACGTGCACCTTGTGAATTCTTAAATATCTTCCAGACAGTATAGACAGAAGTGATTTACAACAAATAAGTTATGTTCAAAACTAGCTAGCACTGAAGAGCTGACTGATCTTCATTTAGCTTGATTACATAACCATGAATTAAAATAAGAACGCTCTGCCTTTGCAACGCGAAACTCAATTTGTCATAGAGTGTCTCTTTCACGCTTGATGACAAATGACAAGATCATTTCTTTCTGATGGTTTTTCTTTTTATGTAATGCAACCATAGTTAACAGACACTCACTGCAACATTTAATGTGCCAGGTTAACATGAAGTGTGGAGTATCCTAGAAGTATGTTTATAGAAAATACAACTTTTTAAATGTCACTGAGTTGAAAGAGATAATTGGAATAGGATGAGTGAAAAATTTGTTTGTCCTTTTCTCCCAGAGGCAAAACCACTTTTTTCTTCAATGGAAAATGAACAGGAGAGTGGGGAAACAGCTTTTTGAGGAACAGCTTTGCACATAAACAGGTGTAGAGGCCTAATTTACAAAAATAATCCAAACCAGTTAATTCCATTGACCTTTGCCAAAAAAAAAAAAAAAAAAAAAGCAGAAAAGCAGCTTAGGTGGGATCCTTACAAAGCTTCAGCTTCACAGAAACCCAGAGCTTCTGAAAAGGCTGGATGAGAAACCCTGGGCTGCTTGTGAAACAATATATTTCCCAGTGGAGCCTTTAGCAGACTAAATGCACCCCTGGGGAGGCTGTAATTGATTATGCTGCTGCCAGTGGCTGAATAAACAAAGAAGCAGACATGGTCACTGTTTCATTTCTCATGCTTTAAGACTCTGTGTTGTCATATTTGCTCAATTAGTAAGTAAATGAGTTCACAGTGTAACCTTTCCCATTTAAAGATGAAAGAAAAGGAGTGGTATCTATTTGTACTGCAAGTCAGGGACACACTCATTCTCCTCCCCAAAGTTTGTACACACATAATTCTTATACCACCCACAAGAGAAAATCAAGCAAAACGAACCCCATAAACATGTTTGAAGTGTTTTAAATTTATGATGCAAGCAAGCCTTTTGTTCATGCAAAAAGAAGTATGATGGTTTAATTTTAAAATATTGCTGATTTACATAATACAAACCAGCATAGCGGTAAGAGGCATTTATTGATAACACACCAATTAATTGTCAAACAGAAAATACTGTCAAACAGAACAAAAAACTCAAGCCCATACTATACTAACAATAAATGTAACTGACTTCAGTGGTAATCTTGGATAAAAACAAATACAGGATCAGATCCAAATATAGGTCAAGCTGCAAGTGTAGAGACACTACCCTTCTGCTATTTAATGGAGAAAACTGGCCTCACTCTGAAATAACTTTCATGAAAGTTAATGAAAGGCTTTTATCATGGGAATTGGGTGGTGCCTTAGCTTTGTTTCAGTGTCAGAGACCATTAGTCCTCACTCTGTAATTTCTAGTGGGTCAGGAAAGAGCTGTGGGGAAAGAGATACTAATTCTGATTAGCCAAAGAAAATAACTATTTGAAAAGCTTCCCCTTTACTGAATTCCCAAGTATTTCTGAAATTCTACAATTCCTACTAATCATTCACCCAGCAGAATTCTAAAACATCTGAAATAGAGATCAGAATAAGAGTTAGTGGCATCAAAACTACCTAATCCATGGTGCAAAAGCACTGAGGATAAGGGTCACTAAAATTTTTATGCATGAGGCACTATAACATTCATTACTCAATTACATTTCAGGAGAACTGTGGATGAATGGGAGCATCTTTTTTAAAATTCTGCCCCACAGTTCCAATTAGCCTAGCACACTTAAATTTAGGAGAAAAAAGATTTTTCATGAAAAGCTGAAAACAGCACTGATAGGAAATCTGGATGAGATAGTACTCAGAAGAATGAATTGGAGGGAGGAAAGAACAGATACCAGAGCTACCTTCAAATAGTGTAAGCACTTAATGTTGATTCCAGGATATTTTATATAAAGCACAGGAAGTCTAGTAGAATTACTTCACTCCAGTTGACCTCAGCAATTGATACACTGCACCCAGTTGCAGACACTGCATTTTAAGGAAAATAAAGAAAAACGAAAAATAATCCAAAAAAGAGAAAAGAAAATTAGAAGAAATATTGCTAAAATTACCTACCGTGTGTTGAATTGGTTCAATTTGGAAAAGATTGAGGGAAATGAGAGAACAATCCCCTCGATAAAAATTTGTAGCAAAAAGAGTAATAACCAACATTATCAATAACAAATGGGAGAAAAAAAATAAGAAAAAATCAGTAATTTGTAATAACAATTTAGGCTGGGTAACAGAAAGCAGTCCATCAAACTCCATTTGCAGTTTTCTCTTCACCCTTCTCCCACAGCAATAGTATTTACTGTCTCCATCCTACCCAGGAAAGAAAGTCTGATCTGTAAAAAGACCACTGTGTAAAAGCACAGTCAGGCACTGAAGCAAACACAATTTGTAGCTAAGAGCAACTTTCCTTTCATTTCATCCATGTTTCTGAGTAGCCAGATGTTGGCAAATACATTGGTTATACACAACATGTGTTCTCACAAGCCACAAATAAAATCCACAATTTATCCGAGGTTCTATGCAACTTTAATACTTCCTGTATCAGGCTATCAAAAATAGGAAATGGTCTTAGGTTAAAGCAATGTAATGGATTGCAAATTCAGTGTAAATAGAAAATTAGGCTTTGAAAAAAACCACAGATTTTCACATGACAAAACATAAACAGCTAGATGTATAAATGATAGATTGAAAGATGGGTGACTGTCAATAGGCTAGCAAAAGAGATGAACAATGAGGTTCCAGGACCAAAAATTGACAAGATGCCCTAAAAGTTTCTCTCCCCTGGATCAAAGAGTAAAATCAGCACGCATTACATTAAAGAGAGACTCTACACTGAATATAGAAACTGCCAATAAACTACAAATCACACATTCAGCACAATGTGTAATAAAGAAGATATCTCAGAAATATAGGAAAAGCAGAAGTAGCCGGGTATGATGTCATCAAGTTCATTTAAAATCTACCTACAGCTAATTATAACAGGCCAAGCTCATTCCACCTTTCAGGATAAATCAAGTCTATGCACTAACTGAGATGAAGAAACATGATGAAGGGATAATGTAGATTCTTACTTCCTCGGTATAAACTCAGTTTTTCAAGGCACAACCTTCCCTACAGAAACGGCAATTTCAGGAGCATATTTCAAGGCAGCTTAATTAGGAGGCTGCTGATATGGTGCAGAAGTTGGCAGCAATGCGAGTGAACGCAGTAGCAAGCATGCTAAGTCGTTCAGAGACGACTATGACCTTTTACTGTGTATAAATACATATGGCTGGAAGGTACTTCGCTTCTGGCAGACACAAAAGGATAACATTTAGGACAAGTGAGGTGTATGGCACAAAAAGAAAAAAAAAAAAAGCCAAACATAAAAAACTGGTTAATGCATCAGGGAGTTCTGAAGGTGAAAGGACTAAAACTTATAAAAGTCCTACTTTTTTTTTTTTCCATGCCTCCCCTCAAATCCCAAAAGCAAATGGAATCAGACTTGCCTCCCATCTCCCCAGTATTCAGCACAGGCTCCATACATAATGGGCAGATTTTAAACCTCACTATTACATTGAACAATAACATTAAGACTTGGCATTTAACCAAACCTTTCTGATGTTCACACCTTCCTTTCACCTGCTGCCAGTCAGTGAAATTAATTCAGCAAGCAGATTGTGTAAAGGCAACAGATTACAGCAGTTTAGTTCTCCTCCCTTGTGCCTTATACTATTCTCTTAACAGCTGATTTGAAATGCCACCTAGGGGTCTTGGTGAACTCATGAAGCTTGCCAACACTTTGGAGTTGAAAAACTGCAGAATATGAATATGAAATATGATTACAAATACTAAAACTGTGAACGAAAATACAGATGGATTTTTCAAAACAAGGGATTTTAAGAAGGATATTTCACTAAATGAAATGTGGATAGAGAGTATTTGTCTGAATTAAATGGATGGCTCAGCAGCGCACTGACAGGACGGCCCACCTCATACAGGGGAGCATGACAGTTCTTAGGTCTTACCCAGCGTTCCACGCTGCTGTTCTTCCACAGCCCAAAATGTCTTAGAAATCTTCTGAGAATAATAGTTTTTGTTGTCATGTATGTAAATTCTGTGACACTTTATAGATGTCCTTTGCCTGGAAAATTAGGCAACTAGGGCTAGTAATTATTTTTTTTTTCTATATCAAGAGAAAACTCCAGGTCTCCACTTCCTTACACCATATATTGCAGCCAGAACTGCTAAAACTGTCTTGTTTTTCAATGTTTGAAAAGCTTCTCTTTTTGACCCTTACCTAAAATTCTCACTCCACAAGCAAACAGCCACAGGCCTTGCTATAACTGAACTCTGCTTTATGTAATACAGGAGAAAATGCATTTCAGTAGTTACGCACAGTTCTCCTGTGCGTAAACCAGAAGAAAAGGGTAGGCTTGGCTAATCCCAGCTCAACTGCTACTGGAGCTCCATCAAATGCTACAGGAGAAACTGTCACTCAAAAATACACCTACCGAGCAGTATTGTGACTGTGCAGGCTTCCCACCAAGAACAAAAGTCAATATGGCAGGTAGGCTTGTCTAACGCTATGCCTGATAAAACATTTCAGATAAAAGCAGCAGTAGAAAACTTAAATACTGAATTTTTCACTGAATTTCACTGAATTTTTTTTTTTAGAGTTGGAAGGGACCATAGAGATCATCTAGTCCAACTCCCCTGC
>JAOQGH010000002.1:5153629-5379174 GCA_025769975.1 Gallinago jamesoni | reverse complement strand
TTCCAGTAGCTCCCTGTCCCTCTTGAACTGGGGAGCCCAGAACTGGATGCAGTATTCCAGTTGTGGCCTCACCAGTGATACAAGTAAATGATGCTATTAAATCAAAATCCTAGACCTGATGAGCATCCCAAATGTTAGAAAGTCCCAATACTGGACAGCAGGCAGTCCTCCTAAGAAATATGTCTACAAACTTTGTGACTCCTCTCTGCTTGGGAGCCTGCTAGGATGAAAGCTGAGAAAAACTAACTTATCCCTATTTGAAGGTGATGTCCTCCTCGTCATGACTGATTTTGTTAGCACAACCAGACAAAATAAGTATGTGCAGTATGCCAAAAGGGACTAACAAATTAGGTATTCACAAAACACAGCAAGTACAAAGATTTTCTGCAAGAGACAAAGCATCTGCAGCTTTTTCTCTTCACATTTGTTTTCACATATGTAGTCTTGTGGTCTTTTCCCAACAGGTGAGATAGACAAATATGAGTCACTACATAATCTGCCTTGCAGCACTGAGACGGTATTAGTCAATTTGTGAGCAGATCTGAAATAAAAATGATGGTACAGATTTTAAATTCAAAAACTTAGTGCTGACAAATACAGGCAGTATCAGTCAGAGGTATTCCATGTGCATGAAATGTATGCAGAAACCAATGATGAGGTCAGGCGACATTAAAAGACACAATGTCCTGAGAACATCACCTCTATGTCCTAGCACCTTCAACCACTGAAAGCCCAAAGAAATCTTCTCTAAAGCCCCCATAGATGTTCTTTCTTTCCCTAATGCAATTTTAAAATACATGAAAACTACCTCGTTATTGTGACAGGCATATTTATCCAGAGACTTAATAAGATCACTTAATGCTCTACATTCAAGCAAAACCCAGTTCTGAAATACTTTGGTAAGAGTTATGTGCTGTCACCTGACCATGGGGAAATGGATTAAAACTGAACTGCCTTCTCAGAGGCAATCACGCAGCAGATGGTAACAGCATTAATCATTGTCACTTTTGTCTAAATGTCCATTGGCACAGACTACACATCTAGTTACTAACTTCCAAGACACCCTACTCTCAAGGACCAGGTTTGCTTTCCTTTTCTAACTATACCACATAAAACTCAATTTAGGAAATATACTAAATTTCCCCACTATATTACAGGTAACCACTATCCCCTTGGTGTCTCTCATATAATTCATTGCTTTCGACTTGAAAAATAAACACATGCATTAAAATTGTCTTTTCTTACAATTACACAGTACCCTTCTCTGTAACTCTGAGAAATTTATTGCATTTTTAGCTGCAAGTTACTTAGGGAAGGTCTTATTCTGCTGCCATTACTATTGCCAAGTAGTTCAATCAAATTTAATGGCATCATTTGCTTAATAAGATACTACCCAACATGAGAAAGAATGGATGAAGCCAGCTCACAGTAAGGTATCTGCCACATTTCAGCTAGAATTATGCTTGTGCTAACCACATACACATCACATGGTAATTTTCTCCCATCTTTCCCCTGTGCTAGCTTTTCAAGTGGTTCTTAATTAACTCTGTTTTATTTATGAAAGCATATTTTGGTAGACTTTCCCCAAGAGCTTTAGTAAACAGCTACATGAAGCTTGTCTTTACTTATCATGTCTCCTGTAATGCTTTCAAAAAGGAGGATAGAAAGGGAGAAAGCTCAGAGCAGCAGAGCTGTGTTTGGGGTGTGAAGGTTTCTGCTACTTTTAGCCCATCTCTTAAGCCCAATTTCCTTAGGAAATCATAATGTTTGTACATGTTCAAGTGCTAATTTGTCTCCTTTCTTCTTCGTTTTTAGCCAACTAGCTCATTTTGGCCTAAGTTAGTAGAGGGCAAAGCTCTTAAACATACAAAGCTCTAACAAATTCTGTGAACACTGGGAGTAGAATATAAGAGACTGTTTGAATATTCCAATTAAAGGCAAGATGCAGTGGGCTATTCAGCTCATTAGATGCAATAAAATTGAAAAGAAGTAACTTCTCCCTCCAAGGCAGTAAAAGCTTCCATCAACACTGAACAGCTGGTAATGCTGCTTTCCCCACATACTTCTGTAGTAGTTGCTAAGTTTGCAAAAAGAACGACCATTAATTGTCTTGAAAGGATGCCCGTCACTCTAAAGAAAGGTAGGGAAGTGTTGCTGGTACTGA
This sequence comes from Gallinago jamesoni, assembly GCA_025769975.1. Classification (NCBI taxonomy): domain Eukaryota; kingdom Metazoa; phylum Chordata; class Aves; order Charadriiformes; family Scolopacidae; genus Gallinago; species Gallinago jamesoni. The sequence goes on along the minus strand of JAOQGH010000002.1, from coordinate 5,377,010 downwards.
AAAAATGAGCACTCTCAGCCAGGTAAGAGAGCTCAAGCATTCTACACCTCATTTTGGCATCCAGTTTACTGGACTGTACTAAGCACATTTAAAAAAAACAGGGAATGTGAATAGATATATTCTCCCTACAAATAATTTGTTAGTGAAATGCATTTCTAATGCTAAATGACAATCATCTTCTGAAGCAAAAAATTACTGCAACTATAATGAGTGCATTACAAATGAACGCCAGTCTACAAAACTAATTTTAAAAATTATGCACCTTACTAAAGCTATTGGAATTAATTCACCATAGACTAATCCCTCTTCATTTTAGGGATCCAGGTCTCTGAAATAAAGTGTGAAACCTGGGAGTCAAACCCCACCTGTAAAGCTGGCTTAGGAAAGGAGCTGACAGTCGACCAGTTCTGGCTTTCACAACCACTGAATTCATACAAATCAAATACGCGCAGTTTGCTAATTTTTACACTTCAAGTGCAATCTTTTCATCAGGTATATAAGAAATCATACCCTTCAACAGTATGGGAATTTGACTTGGCAAGTGAATGGACTCAAATATATAAAAATTCCAGACAGGTGTCAAATCAAGTAGGAAAGTACAGCTCTTTCCGAAGAACATTTAGATGCTGTTACCTATATACCAGGATTCATGATCTTTTACTTTTTGTAAATCCCCAAAGAGTTCCTTCAATATCACATACATTTCTGTACCATACTGATCATCACATAGAACACACGTAAAAAAAACAACTTTTCAGATCAGCACATATTAAACTATAGTGTCCTTTCATTAGATGTAGCACTTCTATTCAACTGTGCCAACGTTTAACTTAAGAAAACGGCGTAAATAAGCTTTCTCTTATTTTTCGACCTTTTATGAATTTTCTTATATTAATAAAACACGTTTCTGATAGAAGGTTTTTGTCAGCAAGTATCAGTGTTTTCCATTTTTGTCTCCCTGGCAGATTCCCCATTGCTTCAAAGAAACCTTCTGTATCTGCAGCCCTCACTTGTATTTTTTCTCAGGCTATAGAAAAGTTAAAAGCAATGGCAGACACAGACAAAAATAAAATAAATATAGATATTAACAAAATTCTGTGAGTCGTACCTCCAAGATTTCCATTTAAATTCACTGAAGTTAGTGGAAAGAAACCTAGAACCTTTAATTGAGTAGGATTTCCACCAAGCAGTTACATTGCTTCTCTCTTGTGGCTGAAGGGTTTTGAAGAGTTCTTCGTATGTCCCAGTAATCTAACCACCTGATTTAAATCTCTCTCATGCTCACATTAAACACCATAGAGGAACATTTTTCAAAAGTTTTCAAATTCTTAGCTTACAACTTTCTAAAAAATCTTCAGGAGTAATTATTTACTTATTCTAATTGTCAGCGTACACTCTGAGTATAGTGCCCAATGCTGGTACAGTCCTTTACACTAGGAAACAGTGGGTTAAATACAGAAGCATCTGAGGAAAAGAAAGGATATACAGTCTAGGCAGAGGACTGAAAATTACTCCCATGTCTCCTTCCAAAGTTTTGGGAAAGTTACCTAACTTCTTTCATTCCATGTCCCCCCTTTATAAAATGGGAGTATTAATACTGAACAACTTTGAAGGATATGATGAACATAAAGTCATACTTGTAAACTGCCTTGAAGGCAAAAAACACTACATGAAGGCTAAGTATCATCCCCATCATCAGAAATTCATGGTGTATCCTTTCCTTCTCCATATATATGAAGGCAGGAAATTATCTTAAGAAGGAGATTGATGACACCTGGAAATTGCAGGCAGCCACCCTCTAAATTACTGTGCATGAGTCATTTTAAAATATTATAGTTCTTTACTCAGTGGAACTTTATTGACTTTACCATATAATGTCAGAAACATATTACTAAGATGTTTGTAAGAGGGGAATTGTTACTGAAAACTCTCTGTAACTGGTACATGAAGCAGCTAGGGTGAACTTCCCAGCGATGGAAGAGGTATTTGCTGTATTTCAGTATCCCTGTCCCAAAATACATATTTCAGATCATGTCAAAAAGAATCTGTGCTGATATATAATACCACCACCACCAGCAAAGCTGGATCCAGACCTAAATTCAACCCTGTTCCATTATGCTGCATACATCTCTCCATTACTTTCCCCCCAACACGCATCATTACCAGTGCCTGCCCTTGTTAAAAAAAAAAAACAAAACCAAACCAAGTAGTGCAACTTATGTTCAAGGTACCCCACCACATTAGATAAGGAACAGCACTGACAAAGAGATTTTAATCAAAATCAAATTTAGAATGAGAACTATTTGTGGCTCTTTCAAATAATCCCACAGCCACATCCTCAGCAAGTTTAAATTAAGATAGCTTCCTCCACTTGATATTAGTGGAGCTCGGCTGCTTAACAGTGATGAAGACAGGTTATTTAAATTCTAGGGAATAACTAAAGCATCACTTGAGGTATTTAAAGATGAATCTCCATTGAAATTGCATTCTTTATAGCTTCCTCTTCTGATGCTCCGCATCCACGAGTCTTTGCAGGAAGCAACTTCACTCTGTTAATTCCACGACAGCCATATTATAAGGACGTGAGCTGTTTGGGTTTGATCTTGTGTACATGAAATAATACTGAGTGAAGTTCTATGTGGCAGTGACAGCATATATGCTGAAAAAAGTTCAGAAAACTAAATCAGAGTACTCAGGCTATTTTGACATCAATCCTGACTGCCCAAGCTCTCAATCACTATTTCAGAATCCAACATGAGACAGTCGAGGGTTCACCCAAAGACTAAGGACCTTTAATTAAAAATATTTATCATTCACAACCTTAAAATGTGGTCTTACATATATCAGAACCAGAATAATGAAATGTAAACAGTCAAATATATTTTTTTTTCTATTTCACCTGCATAAAGCTGCAAAGTGCCTCTTATCTTAATTTTAGCCTTGAGTTCTGGCACTTTGACTTCAAGGATTAAATTTAAACTGCTAGAACATATCTTCTTCTGAAGGCAAAGAGCAAGTTCAACAGTATTTATGTATTGAAAAGATGTTTCATCGCTTTACATCTTCTTGTTTCTAGACTTAGCAAGCCCAGCTCTTTTCACCTTGTCTTATCCGTATTATTTTCTAAGTCTCTTATATTCCTATTCCTCCAGCTTGCCTACATCCTAAGAGTGATGCCCAAACCAAACACAATAGACTTCCTTTTCCTAACTAAGTAGTATCCAAACTGTACTTATCCTAAACATGAGTACTGCAAATGTTGTTTGTTATCTTTGTAAAGACGTATCTGATTGTCCCACATCTTGAGATTTTGCTGTGTGCATATTTTCCCAGCACACAACAGTGAGAAAAGTGAATTATATGTAATTAAAAAAAAAAAACCACGATTCAAGTCTTGCTTTCTTGGCTGTGAGGGGAAAGACTGAAAATAAGTCAACAGTAAAGATTCCTCCAAAATTGAGGTGAAAAATGAAGATAACTTCTAAATGCATTCATTCCTCATCTTCTTTTTCCAAACCTTAAATTGTGATTTTGGTCAGTCCAGTTGATTACTTCTGAACACTTTGCGCTTTTGCAAAATTGCCAGTGTTTCATATAAGAAACAAAGCAAAAGGCATTCCTGAAAATACTTTTTCTCTGCTACATTTAGGATAACAAGACACCTACTGACCTGGTGTTCTTTCAGCACAAGAATAATGGAAATCATAAGTAACTCAGTCCATACTATGAATCTTATAATTTGATTCTTAACATCACTTTGCATTTCCTGTTTCCAGAGGAAAATGCATACTGTCATGCATAGCTCATTAAAATGTGTTCTAGACCAATTTTTCAGCCTTATAAATCATGATTGATGTTGGGAGGAATACTCTGGAAAAACTGAAGCTGAAAATCTCATTTATATTAAGTTCTTTCACATGACCTCTAAGAATGAAAAAGGGCTTAAGGTCAGAAAAAGCAATTTCCACATGTATTTTCATTGTGCACGAAAGACATGTGAAGTTCTGTCTTCAGTAGATACAATTCTTCAATTTAACATTTGATTTTGACTTGATCATTTTAGGGGTGACATGAGAAAAGTTATGTAAGAAAGTAGAGGACAGATGGAATCATGCCAGCAGAAGTTAAAGGCTCAAAACACTTCTGAAGAGCATGAGGAAACCTCTCTATTCATCTTATTTAACACTGTATATGAAGAGGTGCAAATTTATTCCTAGCAAGCCTTTTTCTTCTCTTGTGCTTGTTTCCATGGGTGATTTAAAAAAAAAAAAAAAAAAGATATTTTAAGACAAAACACAATTCAGAATAAAAAGACTGCAAAAAAGGGGAAGAAACACTTAATTCTCAAGTGATCACAGACAAGCATAATTTTAATTTCTATCAGAAAAAAAAAGGAAAGTGTTGTTGAAGGAACTGTAAAGTACCCATTCACCTTTTATTTCCATAATTGTGTTCAACACAAGCCCTCAAAACCCTTCATAAAGAGTCTTAAGTTGTCAGACACTTCTTCCCATGCAGCCAATGCTTGTGTTGCTCTATGAGAGACTATTTTATTTTCCATATGAAGACTAACATAACTGATGCTGAACTTCTGAATGACCTGATGTGTCAGTGTGTTCTCTGTGTGCAAAATAAACAGTGTAACTGAAATACTCAAGGCATTAACCAAGGCTGTTGATAGTGTGATTCAAAGCATCATTCTTCTCTATCACACTAGAAATTACCTGTACTTCCACTTACATTATTTATTTATTTTTTCTTTTCTAACTTTTCGTTGTTCTGATGCCAGCTGCCTCTTGATGTTACTGGAGCAGGACAACCACCACAGCATGTCCTGCATTTCTGTAGTGCTGCTTTTATAACAACATTCCTATTTTGTTCATGGCCCTTCCAGTTGCGCTGTACACATAAGCTCTTGGGTCTGATCCTTCAGTGCATGATTTCTCATGCCATAATGCATCAGCCCAAAATTTGCAGTAACTACTTATCTCCCTTTGCAAACCCTGGCAATGGTGGTAAAAATGAAACATGCCAGTTCACATAAACAAATTGTTTAAATGTTCAGGATAGTGTAATTAATATAGAGAGTCATCTGAACTTCCTCTTTCTTTGATTAGCCAAGAGTCTATAGCTAAAGTTTCAGGATTCTATAGGCATAGCATACAATATCGTATCAACCATTAAATGCAAAACCAGTTGATTTGCATAATTTCACCTTTAAAGTGAGAGTTTGAAAGACTCAGTGCTAGGAGCATATTTCTAGTAGAAGCACAGCTTTGGTGCATAGCAGATGTGGATATAAAATGTACTCTTTATGTATCTGAAGCATTGATACTAATGAAAAAGGCCAGGCAGGTCTCGTTGATACATTTCCACAGAGCTCCGTGAATACTCACAAGTCCTAACCTCCGATGTTGTGGCATGCCTTTTGCCAGACTGCCACTCTGCTGGGTCTTAAATGTTTCACTCTTCATGAATAAAAAAGTAAAAAGAAATTATTACTATTCATGATGTTTCTTAAGACTGCTGTTGATCTAGAAAAGTTAAGGTGAAAAAGATTACAGGAAATACAATTTCAGAAACTGTAGTGTTGCCAGACTTCTGTTAGCTGCCTTTTTGTTCATTAAATAATAGGGCCATCAGGAGGATGGACAAGTCCCTTACAGATGAACATTAACTCTGATTAAATCCTCCCCATCCATATAGGCAAGAAAGTATGACCTGGCAACACTGCTCTTTCTCCCTCACAAACAGCGCCTGAACATGAGGATTTTTCATTAGCTGAAGCTTCCTTTACGCTTGCAGACTCATCAAAGGGAAGAATCCACTGGCCTTACCTCTCAATCCGTGCCTCTGTTTGCAGTAAAAGCAACTACTGCCTTGCTGATAAATGCAGTTTTAAAGGTGTTAAGACTTATGAATTCAGCATGAGACAGATAAAAATATTTCAGATCTTTAGGAAGCTGTCTCAATTAAGGCAGTAGTCCATTAGTACTTTATGCTACCACTGGTCTGTCTTCTTCGTGGTCTAATAACAACATTTAAAGACAGTGAAAGCCTTGGTGACTACTACTATTTCAGATTACTGACTGGATTTTACTAGTCACTTCTCTGCCATCGTACTCAATACAGGCATGTCTCACAGTAGCAATTACTAGTTTTCACTGACTTTAAAATAATTTTGAGATTGAGTAGGTACCTTACAGTATTTTCTTACCATAAAAAGCTGTAATTGGATGTCACAGCCTCCCAAATAAATTATAGTGTCAATATAAGAAATTAAATCTTAAGGATATAGCTAATAATGGGCCAAATCTTTGGATGCTGTAAATGTCAATTTTTACATTGGCAGAATATTTGGCCCTACAGATTTAATAATGTATCAGCAGACACATTTCAGCATTTCTGTGGCGGCACAAATTGGAACTCATCAGGTTTCTGCCTAATGGAAGTAGCTGACAGCCAAGAAACTCATCTGGAGTATTTGAAAATTAACTTTACTAATTCTCACCGTGCACTCTTAGTATGCTGCCTTTCCAGCTGTTAGAAGTCATGCTGTTGTAGGAGACATAGAAACCAGGGGAACAAGGGACTGGCTAAAGCCAGTAACAACAGAATTCATTAGGACATGACTGTGTGTTAAAAGCTCTGCCTTATGTTAGATTTCTGTCTAATGTTTTAATTGTTAATTATTATTATACAGGAAGGATAGCTTTGATATGTCAAAATGTTATACAACTTGCTCATGTTCCCACTGAAGTTCACTTAAAGTGAACTTCTAATACAATAATTTATAATATTTCTAATTTTCTTTCAGATTCTTGCTATCTAAATAACATCTGAAGTGCACTGTCTCTATTTAATAAATGTAACCAGATTTACAGCTTCTTCCAATCATTTTTATAAAGAATGTAATAAAATAAGCTCAAATTTCCAATATGGAAGTTTCTTACCAACTGTGTAAGTAATAGGAAGAGCAGAAGACAAAAAGAAGAAGGTATAGTTCATGCCCACTTGTTGCAAATTTGACTGAGGACTGCAATGATATACTAGACTGAGCCAACCTCAGGAATAAAAAGTTGCATCACTTCTTGATACTATGTTAAAAGTTGGATAAAACAGCCAAGTGGTCAGATATTTACACCGTTAAATCAGATATATCACAAAGATGGGACAAGCAAGTGAGGATCATAAATGTAGATGCTAATATCTAAACACATAAATGCTCATCTGGACCAAACCTGAAAGTTATGGATGCTGACTCATTGTAAAATCACCATCTGATTTCTAGTTTATAATACCAACTTCTGAAATTAATGGAAAAAAACACAAACCAGCATGCTAATTCCATATTTTAGTTCTATTTCTCCAATAAATGCAGCCTCCTGTATTCTACACACATGCAAATATAAATACAAAGTTCCCTTGTAAGAGTCCTTGAAAGGTTTCTGTGTTTAAAAAGGATTACTTTCTCAGAAAGGTGACATAACAGCTCTTCAAACACAAAGCCCACCAGAACTCTTTTGGTTAAGATTCTGTGCATTCATGTTCATCAAATGCCTACTCGTTTCCTCGTCTCAGGAGACACCTGCTGAAAATGATTCTTTACTGCTACCCTCTCTTGCTCTGCAGAGACCACCTCCAGATTAGTGAAAGAAACTCATGCCCATTAAGTTGTTAGGCTCTGATGAAATTGGCACAATGGTGCCCACTGGGGTGATTTTAAAGGAGGGAGAGGGAGACTGCATGAAGGCTTCCAGCTGGAAGTATATTTTTAGGTGCTATTTACGATTCAATGCAAGCAAGAGTAGCTCTTAAAACTGCAAAGCAGCTCTGGAGGCTATGGGAGCCCCTAACAGCTGTGACATTTGCTGGGGATGGGGAACCGTTTTGAACTAATGCAGTCACGCTTCTTTTTGAGGAGGGAAAAAAAAAGTATCAAAGAAATAATGACACAAAACATTTTCAAAACAGGTGCCTGACATTAGATTGCTTAGCCATGGCCTCTAAATATAAGAATGCCAACCATGGGATTTAAAGCAGGTTCTTATGCCACTGGATTTTATAAACTTTCTAAGATCTACAGTTTCATTAATTGAAATGGCCTTTTGCCACCGTTGTTCTCCCAGATTATCCTTTGACATTTACCTTTGTCAGGACACCTAGATACACATTAAAACATGACCATGATCTTGTGCTTCCCTTAATTGACTGATAATCCAGCTATTTTTAATTACTTAAAGAGATTATAAACTCAGAGAACGAAAATCAACCTTTTCACACTGAATATATTTATAGCACTTAGACCTGCTTAAGCCACACAACATCAAAGACAAGAGAAATAAGTAAATCAGTCATTAGCAATGAATTTGTTGCATTTTTCAAGAAAATAGGCAGATCCTGATTCTTGAATTCTGTCACTCCAGGACAGTTAATCTTCAGTCAAATTTCTTACATGAGGTACTAGTTAAGGGTAAAAGATTTAACGAACTACCAATTGCAAAAGGAGTATTCATAACTAAACCATAATGGTAGTCTAAAGATGCAACGGTGACTCCTGAATCAAAAAAATAATAAATCAACTTTGTGTGAGAAGTACATTCACTGTCTGTCAGATGATTAACTTTTCAAGGAACTGTATTACACCCTTTGCCCCAAACACATAACACATGCATCTATAATTTCATCTAAAATGTTACCCAAGTCCATCAAACTGACTATGTTATCAGCTCTCTCAGACTCTAATGACATCTTTGGCGTTCCATGTTCCAGAATTAACATCATATTTTCTGACCCTCATTCCTGTGAGAGACTCTTACTTGCCAATTCTACATTTCAGCTCTGTAGCTTCATCCCCTCAAACATACACTACTTCTCTGTGTCACTGCTCCCATTTGGGCTTCAATAAAAAATCTGGAAAAACTACTAGTTTTGATGAAGAGATGAAGATTAGCAGTGAATAAGGAGCTAAAAGAAAAGCAAAAATTCAGTTTTTGAAGAGAAAGTAAAGCGCTGGTGGGAGATTATAAATGGCTTATCGCAGTATTTTCATTAATGATCTTAACACAAAAAAAGTAAAATTATGCTAATGAAACTTGCTGATACACAAATTTATGCAGTAGTATCACTAGAGGGGAACTGGAGTATTACGTTCAAAGAGGGAGATGTCAGAGAAGAATGCAACAGAAGGAAAAAGATTAAAATTGATGGGAAATAGTACAAAGTCATGCATTAAGAGACAAAATATATTATTATTTTTTTTCTGTAAACAATGGGCTTATTCACTGGAAATAACAGCAGGGGAAAAAAATGAATACATTAATTCCAGCCTTAATATGAAGGAGTAATGCAATATGGCTTTGAAAAAGGTAAATCTGACACTAAACATGTCAGTTGAATAGTTTTCAGTAAAGAAAGGGAGGTGTTAAGATTACTATAAAAACTGCAAGTAAGAGTTTCTCTTAGATAATACATAATTCTGTTCAGCTATATTTGAGAAAGAGATTCAAAGTGAATCTCTGATGGAGAGAAGAACCTCTATGACAATCACTAGGATGGATGAAAGGAAAATAACAGCTTGGATTTTTAGTATACAACAATTAAGGATGAAAGAGAAATTTAGGCATATACTAGTAAATAAAGCCCAGACAAAAAGAAGGTTAATTTAAACTGAAAGGCTGCAAAATGTGTTTATATTGACCCTACAACATTGTAATCAGAAATTAAAGAATTTCTAACATCGGGAAGATGAGGTCCTACGACAAAATTAGGAAAGGAATATCGAAGGGAAGAAACTTGGCTTTCAATAATGAGCTTAAGCAGCAAAAAAGGAATCGCCAGATTTATGTGCTATTTATCCCAAACCACCATGTTGTACAGAACCCTTCCTGAGACTTGTGTCTTGTTGCTCTGTATCAACATGGCCTTGATGCGATTGCCCAGAAGCCGGGAGGCAGGGGGATTATGACAAGAATGCAGATTGTCCTCTGTTAGCAACTTGTACATGTCTGAGTGTACAGGGAAGGAGTATCAGACAACGAATGAGGAGGATATCTCAGAAATACCTAATTCATTCCAACACACTGCTATTTTGAAGTAACCTCTAATTATTGCTGTAGGTTCCTGAATTCGTAGGAAGTAGTTCTAGAGCCCTTTGTATGGGAAACAAAAGCTGGATTCAGCAAAGTGACATTCCACAAGCCTTTGTCCTTAGGTAAGATATGTTTTTCTCCAGGTTGCGTTTAATAGTATCTGGCAATTGCATTAATCGCATCCGATTCTAGACTAAGCTACTTCCATAGGTTTGTTTGACTAACTCATCCTTATACAAAACAGCATCTCTGGTTATATGTTCTGACTTATAGGAAACCTCAAACCTCTGACAGATGTTGCACCAAATTTAGTTTTGATAAATACAAGAAATGCTTACTGAGCTATTTTTAAGGCATCTGTCCTAAGATTTTAGAAGCAGAGCTCTTTGTCCATCGCAAGATTTAATCATGCAACTACTGACAGGTAGATATACAGACATTTTTCTTGCTCCTAAAAGATCCCCTTCTAACATGAAAAAAAGATTACTAATACAAGTTGCAGAGCTAACAAGACAGCCTAGCAATCTCGTTATAGTCCTCCAGTGAGACACTACCTTTTGACATACATTTGTTATACATTCCCTTTTGGACGCAGAATGTTTAAGGTCATGGTTATGGTTTCTACAGTGAATCTTCAATTATGAGAGTCAGAACAGATTTTTATGGCACTAGTCTATTCATTTACCAAACTCCTTAATAAAGGTGAAACGTTGTCTTGACTGTGTTGTTTCAGAAATTACATTAGTATAAAATGCATTTTTATTCTCAGGGATTTCAGGAGATGAATGACAAGCTTTAATCATTAAAATATTCCTGAGGCAATGCAGATGCCAAATATCACGCTGTATAATGCCATAACACTTCTCCAGAGAACTTTAGGATTACACAGAAGCCTGAAAGCAGAGTAATTGATGACTTTTCTGAGTCATGACTTTTTTAAACTCTCTTGTTTACAGAAGGTCTTGTAGCTTTTAGACAGATCATAGTAAATACTTAAGACACTTAATGTGCTCCCATTTGAATAGAACAATGACAATCGAGGAGGCTTGGGAATGATGATGCTTATGCATCATCAGCAATATAGCTATTTTGTATTATTTGTAGTTCCTACCACCTGTTGTCTGTGCTGACCCTATACCTACTGAGAGGTTGCCATCCCTATCTCCATTTAACTGTAGCTGTGAACTGCCGACTGGTTGAGGAAAAATAATTCTAATACATCTGACAAAATTCAGAGTTTAAACAGTGGGGAATTTCCACCTTAGCCATTTGAACAAAACCATCTCTTAGTGCATTTAAACCAGCACTTCAGCAGCTTACCACATTTTGGCTGGCATTGCGTAGTGGTCTCAAAGCAAACCAACTGTACTCCACTTGCATGAAACTAAATCGGAGGATGTGCTCCAGGAATGCTTCAACTGCTTGTGAGTGCTCATTCCACAAGATCAGACATGGTCTGAAAGAAAATACACACACTGCAGACTCTGGGTCCTCCTCACCAACTGGTTCGCGCTACACCTCTGCCTCTATTGCACTCACTAATATAGACATAGCCAGTGGTTTCTCTAGAAGCCCCTCTAACAAAAGCAATACTGGTCTGAAACTTTACCCATTACCCCTGACAGTTCCTGGAACAGTGGAAGCTGAGTGAAATCAATAATTAGCCATATCTTTTTTTCTTTTCCAAATGAAAGATAAAAGCAATAACAATTTAATCTGGTACCGTATCGCAAAGCTTCTATAAAGTAGAGGAGAATCTTAGAAGAAGACTAAAAAGTAGAAAGAAAATGAGGTTGCCTCCTCCCTGAGGTACCCATCCTGATACACAGAAGCCACTCTCCCCACAAAACAGGTCTAAACTTGCCAACTATCCTGTGCACGGTAGGCCATTTTGTATAAGCAACATATATATTTTCAGTTCTTTTCCCTGTTCCACTGCAGGTGTGATGAGTACAAAGCATGAGAAGCTGTGAAATCAGGCCACATTAATATTTCAAGTAAAATTTGACATTTCAACCAACTACATTAAATGATTGAGCCTTAACATCAGCAAAGGTACATAAATATCACCTAATCACAAGTTCCGAAATTTTAATTTGGCAAATTAAGGAATGCTTTCTGTTTCTTGTCACATCAATTTTAGACTTTTTTAATAACAAAATCAAATATCCATCACTATGCATGGTTAGATAATACAGATGCATAGCAAATTTAATAGTATTTAAAAAAAAAAAACATGAAGAATTATTTTACTAGAATTTTTCTTTGCAAAACATCGCCTCTGCACTAAAAGTAAACTTTTCACACATTCTTGATGAAAATCCATCTGCAACATTTCTCATCAAAATAGTTTCGGGCTGTTACTAATGGAAGAAGGTGGTGGTTCTGTTACAACATCACATTGTTGCAAAAGGTAATGAAAATCCAGAGGGACTGCTGTACTGTGGCAGAATGATGACACTGCCACTCTGAGGAGATGACTTCAGAGTAGTCACTGGCATTACGGTCTTTGGAGATGGCATCATCACGACAATATCATATTGCAGTTCTAGTAAAGCCATAATACTCTGAAAATTTAATTCGATCGTTTGGCACCTAAATAAATTCCTCACAGAGGACCAGCTGGAAACTAATTAGGCATTGACTCAGCAGCACTTACTCACCAGCGCCATAAAATGATAAATAGCAACTTTCAAAGGAGATGAGGTATGAGAAGAAGGGAAAGGTAACAAGCAAATTATTTTGCACGCAACTGCTGCGAGAGACCTCCCTAACAAACAAATTCTGCATCCATCATAATTACAAATAGGCACAACCCAAAAATGTGTTTATTTTACTGACATTTGAATTCTGAGCTCATTTGTTGATCCCAAGCAGTGTTTCTAAAATCTTACAACACAAACAATGTCTCTCAGAACTTTGAGGAATTAGGTATAAAGATCTGGATGCAAACTTTGCAATTCATGTCTATTTCTACTAGTCTTAAATAAATCTTCAATCAAATGTGCTGAAAACACAGTTTCCAAGTATCTGTCTACAGGGTGCAGGGGAAGTAAGAAAGAAAGAAAAATAACAAGAAATTATTTTTTCCAGACCGTGTTATTACTTTATTTATGCGTTAGACTTTACAGGCTTGATTTTTGCCTCCTTTAAAACAGACAAATGTAAAAGACACAATGCTCTGTGCTTATCTGTGCACATACTCTTAACATAAAATTACAGGAATGACTTTATAGCTCTACTTTTATGAAAAATGTGTGACTCAAATCATGGTTTTATTAGATGAGAGAGAAAAAAACAACCTAAAAATTTTTAGGCATAAAAAAAGAAGACCTGGGAATCATAAGGCCTATTCTTACAACATAAGGAACAATTATACTATGTGTATACATATATTATCATGGCAGGTACATTTGTCTCTAACTGTTCTTCACTTAAAACTGCTTCTGCCTCATAGGTCTCTCCATCTGCAAATACAGACGAGAGGCCAGGTTCGAGAGCAGTGCATTTGGCCCCTAACACTTCAGAGGCTAAAATGGGTAAAGAGAGGTTGCTTTGGTTGGTATGACAATTTAAATCAGAGCAGAAGATTGCCTTTCTCTGAGCAGCTAGTACACCAAAACCCAAGCAGGGGAAAAAAACCCCGACTCTCCCTTGTGCAGCACAGATGCCACACAGCCCTGGCTGTCTCCCAGGAAGAGGACCAGCAGTCTCCACACAGACGCCCTGCGGAATTTAAAGCTTCTGGGAAAAAAAAAGAGAGAACAATTTCCAAACTGTGTGACTGAATTAAATTCTCTCAATTTTGCTCCAGTAAAAATGGCAGTAAAAATTAAGATTTGCTGGGTCTGTCACTCCTGTATTTAGATGTCCCCATTTTTAACATCAAACTCTATACAACACGACTTATTTTATGGCTTCTAGTCCACTAATCAGATTTTAGCTCAAAATCTGCAGGTCTAAAAAGTAGTCACAGGTTTATCAAATATATACTGTAATGTATGGGACATACATACATACCAACCTTTATAATAAAAGCAAATATTTTCTAGAGTGTTTTTGAGCTAATGACCTGAAAAGCCCTGCTCCCCACCTTCATTTAACCTTCATTTTAATGCTGAAACAAACCCAAATAAAATTGTAAAAATACCATGCAGAAGGTAAAATTATGGAAGATCTCTATGACTCCTAAATGAAATCTGTAGCTATAGCTTTGATCAACTCCTTTTGTTATAACAGTCATTTCAATCCTACCTCAGTATCTGAAAAAAAAAATGTGACTTTTCAAATATGTACTGCAGTCTTGAGTAAAATACATTCAACCAATGGAAAAATAGTTGCACAATTTGAAAAAAAATAGCAAAAAAACAACCCAGCTTTTCATTATTCCCAAATGATACTGATTTCAGAATAAGTAAAATATTTTAAAAGGACAACAGTAAGTCCCTTAACTTGAGGCTACTCTTCTTCGGTTAACTTTTCTCTGAATAAAAGTAGTCTTCTGGAAAAATGTCACTGCAAAAGTGAAATGCAATCATTAGATAAGCTATTGAATTTCAAATTCCACCCACATGTGAATGGGTACATAGGGGTTTCACAGTATTATATGAGTGCATTTCTGCGCCAGGATTATTAAGGAGCAGAGCAGCCTGATTTTTCCTTCCAAACAGTTTACTCACCACTGAAGGCAATAATGATTTCCTAAAACTATTTCACAAAAGTGGGTCACATGTACCAAACTGTTTTGGCCAACACTCTAAAAAAATATGGGAGTATCAAGGATACTAACGTAACTGCAAACTTTTTTCCTTAATTTGGGTTTTTCAACTTTTCCCATAGCTACCTAGAATTTTTGAGAGAGGCTGTAGTGAAATTTCAGTAAATACAGTAAAAAATGCACTGACAGGTAGAAATAATATTTTTAAAATACATTTAAAACTTCTCCACCTATCTTACAGATTTTCTTCTAAATAACATCAATGAAAAGCTGAATTCCTACAGCAGGCAAAATAAATGCCAAGTCCCACACTAAATAAGTATCAGCAGCCTTGAAGTTGATTATACTATCACCTTATTTCTTCTTTGCTTCTTTCTTTGCAAAATTCCATTGCAAAATTCTGTTTAGTGTAGTTTTACTCCATGATGTAATAACCAGCCTGATTTCCTTCTGGATGCTTCAGACCAAGTAAGAGCAAGTAGGAGCTATTCAAAATCGCAAATTTCTCCTTTTTTAGGAGAAATTTTTAGTAATTTCTTTATTTTTTATTATTATTTTTCTTTAAAAATTTACTTTTTTAGTAAATGCATGAGACTTCAATCTTCTTGTCCTGAATGACTTAAGGCATATCTTATTTCCGTTTTAATTCAAATATGAAACATCTGCTTATGAAGATATTGGTGAGCCTTCTATTCACATTTAATTTACTGTATTGCTGTAACTCCATCATAAACACAGCCATGCATGAGATTAAATGCAGTTTAAGAAAGAAGAACTTAACTTGTTTAATTTCTTTCAAGTAATTCACCCCTAGTGCATTTAACAACATAATTAACACCAGTGTTGTTCTCTACTGCATTGTGTCAAGAAGAGCTGCACTTAAACCTGCATCAAGGTCACCTTCCCCCATAACTCTCATAATCCCAAATCACCACGCAATAAAAAAACCTGCTGTCACTGACTGAACAGATTTATATTATTTTTAACAGCCTAATAGAATTAAAGAGTTGTGCCAACTCAAATAGAGGCTACTAGGCACATGGGAATATTAGACACACTCTTAAAACGAGCCACGACAGTCCCCACATTCCATAAAAGTCAGATTTCTCGGTGGCTCTTGCAGGCCTTTAGAATTCTACAACTTGCTGGAAAAGGAGGAGAAATCGCTCACTATACTAAAACTACCTCACCTAAACGTATTTTCTTTGGCCTATTTTAAATACTGACATAGGGTATTTACAAGGCGCTGAAATGATAAGAATACGGTCACGGTAGAAAGGGAAATGACGATATGTGTAAGATATGGCAGGTTCTAATACTGCACTGAGCTTCACACTGGGAGATTAGCAGACCTGCAAAGAGAACTCCTTCAGTCAGTTGAGCTCCAAAATGGTCACATGTCTAGCAGATCAAAAATCGTTAAATGGGATGTTTTATGATTTCCTTGTTTGTATTTCCACTATATATGGAATACACGGAAATAAGTCCATGGAAAACTTTGGTATCTTTCTCCTAAATTGGCTTTTATTAGACTTTAAAAGACTGGAAAATCATCAGTATCACAGACTATTTGCTATGTGAAAGGTCACAGTCCCACAGACTTCTTATGTCGTCATCAATCTTTGTCCAACCCTGTTCCATTGGGGCTCAAATTATACTTTCGAGTCCTGCTTCCTCAAATTAAGGCTTCTAGAAACTAGACAAGAATGCTAAGATAGGTACCACGGCATTTGTATCTACCCCCATTTTTCAGGGTAGGAAATTAAAAAGTATCTATTCCTGCTAACTGACATGCATACCTGCCAAAGAACCCATATTCTGTGTACTCTTAGATATTATCCCACAAATATTCTGTATCGCTACTGGCCTCTTCCTGCTGCACAGCACTGCTAAGCAGGATCAACCAGAGGTCCTTCGAGTAATAACCTCCCCATTTCACAGAAACAACTTAATAAATCACAATGCAAAATAAGTACACTTTTACTGATCACAGTACATTTTACTATTTCATTCTCCAACTTTGTCATAAAGGTAAATGCAAGCTATTAAAGGGGTAAGTAATATTTTTACTGACTTAGCATTTCTGTAGCTTGTATTTCAGGACAGCAGCCCACATGAACTGCTAACTTGAAAAGATCACAAAGAACATCATCTTTTTGCTACAAAAGTTCATTTTTTTCCACTATATGATTAGTATAGAAAGGCTGGAAAAGAAATCCTTTGATCCAGGAGGATAATACTTTAGAGAAGACCAAATGATATTTTTCTAAATTCTATCACTGGGCAAGAAAGACTGACTTAATCAGTCTGGATTTCTGGAACTACTCCATTTCAACTTTTCTTTTGATCAAGCTATATGTGTTAAGATGCAATAACTCCAGGCAGGCCAAATTTATGCAGAAGCTTCTTTGAACTTCAAACAAGCTTGCTGGACCCTTTAAATTCAATTTTATCTGTAACTCAATTATGGAGAAGTTGTTCTCTCTCCTCCCCCAAGAAAATATATTTCCATTTGCATCATCTCGTAATTTCATATAACCTCCTGCGGAATCCTATTTCCCTTGTCAAATGTGATCAGCTTCCCTAGGAAAATTATAGACTGGAGTTAGAAAAGTGTTTATTCCCAAAGCTTTCTGTACTCTGTGCCCCCGTAAAGATGACTTCAACATTTAAAATAATTCCATTATTGTCATATATGAAAAAATTGAAATGTACCTCATAAGTTTTGTGCTACAACCAGTTTAGTTCTCACTGAGATCTCGTAGGAAAATCACCTGCTTTAGAAATAAAATAGTTTATTAAAACTTGTTATATGTAGAGATGTGTGGGTAGCCAATCTTGGGAGAAAACTACTTGTGACACAAACGAGACTGCTACCATTTAGCTATGTCTAAAAGCAGATGTAGTACCTGCGGTGAATACCTGAGTGCAACATAAGAAAGAATTGCCAAGCAAACTCTGTAGATACGGACACTGCACAGATATCATAGCACACAGAACTCAAGCACAGCGAGAAACTGCTGTTCCAATGTGATATCATGTCAAACAAAGTGTTACTGAGTTGTCTTCTGACATATTTGTAGCTCTAATTTAAAAAAAAAAAACCCAAACCAGTTAGTTTCTACTGTAGGCCAATATGGCAAAAATCTCCCTTTACTGTAGTACACTCTTCTGCTGTCAAGAAGTCACCTAGTGCACCCTCAGCCTCAGGAGACAACCGACTCGTCCTAGATCAGTCTGACATATCTAGAAGATGTCCCCATGACAAAGAATCCACACCTTCCCTATGTCAATTGCTCCTATATTTTGCTATCATTAGTATGAAAACAAATGAAACCTGTTGCTTCTTGTCCTATCAATCTCAGCCCAGGAGAGCAAAACCCTTGCCCCAAAGCAGCTTTTAAGCCCCCCCATGTGGTATCCGCCAGGATTGCTATCAGATTACTATCAGTGCAGTCAATAATGTTGCCGATACAGAAATAGACACGGACACTTCACACATCATCGGGTTTGGCGGAGCAGCTGAAGCTAACTGTGCTGCATCCAGGCTCTACCTACACATTGAGTCTTTTGCGCACCACATTTTGCTATTTAGCCACACCACTGAGGCCAAAAATGTGAATCTGCTTTATTTAATTATCTGAATTACAAAATACCAATAAATCTTTTCCAATAAATCTTCACTATCTTTGCCAATAATTTAGCACTCTAAAAGCCTGGGCAAAACTGTTGTAGAAAGATGAAGACAAATCTTGAGTCCAATTAACAGCTCCCAAACTTCAAGCTGAGATTTTGCAATTGTATGGACCTGTGTGGAATAGGCAGCGATTACAGATACCTCCCACTGCTTTACATGCAATTAGAGACACCCTCCTAGCAACTGAATGATCTTCTTTACAAATAGATCTGACAGCAAGAAATTTTTAATCCTTTTTGAATTTTTCCTTAAGCAAGTAGCCGATGCCAACTCTACACCGCTTCGATGCTCTCTTTGCTACAGTACCGCAGCGTGTTCAGCTCATTGCCATGTGCAGCATGAAAACAGGGCCAGGCCAAGAACACATTGCCAGAGTTAAGGCTTCTGAAAGAAGCATTAGCTAAAAGATGTGCAGCTTCCGAATAAAAACTCAGTAGCACAGATTATATACGTTTCATTTCGCAAATTATCCAAGAGTTCTTTTGACAACTGGGGTGAATTTATTAAGCCCCAATGAAAGATATCAACATATTAACCCCCTATTTTCCTTTTACATCTACTGTATTATTAGCATAAAGCCAGTTGAATCAGTCCTGATTTATGATGCTTTAAGTGGGAGAATAATTAAATCCATTATCCCACTCTCCCAGAAATAAACTATGATATATACCATTCTCAGCTTGATAGGTGGAAAAAGGTTCCATCTAGGATAAATCTTTTTTAACACAAACATGAAAGTCCTCGTGCTGTCCATCCCACAGGGCTGTCTCTCACAATTACTGCTACCACTTTCACCAAGGTCTAGGATAAGGGAAGAGATAAGCTTCATTAGAACTTCTACAGAGAACAGACAGAAATGGCAGTCATCTATTTTCAGCAAAATATTACCTCAGCAAAACCACTTCAAGACAAAATAGAAATGATTTCTTCTCCTAGGAGTGCCTTTCTCAAGAGGAAGTATTCTCTTGCATCTCCAATGAGCCACCAACAATCAACACCAAGAAATACCGCTCAGACCTACAGGCCACTCACAAGAGTCCTGTGACTTAAGATGCAGATTCAGAATTTGCAATGTTTTAAGCCTGCTGTAGGAGGTACCCTCAGACTACCCCTACTCAGACTCTGAATCCATTCCCAGGCTATAGGCTAGCCAGAATTTCCTTGTGACAGAGCTATGTCATATGCTATAAGCTACATGCTTATGACAGAGGATTCAGTCCTCAGTTTTCAGGCACGTCTTTTCTCATAACTTCAATTAATGTGCAATTTTCCTATTCCACAGTTTAACTCTTAGAGAGGAATAACAGGTGTGATTAACACGTACACTAACAGACAGACTGCACAGGGCTTCTCAGTCAGTCACAGAAATCTTGAGAAGTGGGGTTGTCATCTATGCCCAGAATAGTATAATCATTCCTTTACTTGCTCCCCAAGTTTCTTAAGCTTTCCTGGATCAGACCACTCCTTAATCAGGTGACTTTACTACCAATGATACCACTCCATGAAAACTCAGTCACTATTTGTGATAACTGCATTTGGAGACAACAACCCACACAACTTCAGAACTAAATTCCAGTCAGTCAGTTATATCTCCATTTGGAGCGCTAGCACAACAGAGAGGCGAAAAGAAAACAGAGCTGAATAAAAGCTGAACAGATGGGACTTTGGCAAGAATGTCTCTGATCCCACACAAAACACAGATCTCTCCAAATTCTCTTTTAACTTACTTGTTGGTTCTATTTCTCTACCTAACAAGGACTACCCTTATTCAAAAGTGTATTTCTTTGATGTATACCTTCTAATTCTGGAAACAATCAGCAGCTTTTACTTATCTAGGAACTTTTCAAGGCTAAAAAGGGGTTTGTTTTCCTTGGTGGTAGGGGGGTGGGAATGCCTATTCCAACTACAACAACAAAAAGTCTTCTATATAGAAGCTTACTGAGAATATGTTTACATCAAACCAGCCTTTGGAAGCACAATAACGGGAATGTTTTTGTTCAGATTCAAAGCATCTTTGAAAGCTTACATTTTAGAGTATGGCTGGAAGGACTTGGGGAGATCACCTTGTCTGTCACTTGCCCCGGCAGGAAAGGCCATGGCGCTGTCATCCTTGACAGAAGTCTGGCTAATCCATTTCTAACTTGCTTCCTGTGAAGTGCATTTCACTATTTCCTCTGGCAACCTATTACGGTATTTAATTGTTCCTAACATGAGACATTTAATCCAATTTAACCCTATTAAAGACCTACTTCTTATTTTACCCACCACTATGACAGAGAACAGATCTTCCCTTCTTTACAGCAGCATTTTATATATCTGAAGAGGTTTATCAAATCTTGCTTCATCTTCTCTTAACTAAAGACTCCAAATCATTCCCCTAAGTCATCATTTCTAGATTCTGATTTCTCCTAATGCTGTCCTTCAGACAGTCTCTGATTATTTTGTATCTTTCTTTAACCACACTGCTCAGTTCTGGACAATATTTCTCTCCAACCAATGCCTCACCAGTACTGGAGAGAGCAAAACAATTACTAGACATGCCTTGGCAGTGAACTCCTCATGTGCCATGCCTTTTTCATTATAGCATAACAACACTGCCTCACATGCCCTGTGCCATGCACAGACACTTTCTTGCTGAATTGCCTCTTACACAGTTGTTTCTCACCCTCTCGGGACACAGCTGATTAGTCCCATGCAAGGGCAGAACTGGGCACTCCATCTTTTTAAATCGCTTCTCCAATTTTCCAGTGAATCTAAATTATAGTTCCATCCTCCAACATACCTGTAGTGTCCTCCTACAAATTTAATACTCAACTCCATTGAGAACCTGCCGTATGACCAACATACCTAGGGGAAACTTCCGCAGGACTTTATTTGCTACATACCTCCAAGCCAAGAGTGAAACTGTACAGTCACTTGTTAGAATGTTCCTCCTATTTCCTCATTTGCATTTCAACACACAACGAAAAAAGTTCTTCCAGTTCACGTTCCCCAACATGCCCCCTTTCGCTTTCAAGTTTTTCCTATATTATTATAGTCCAATTAACATTCACTAACAGATCTGTTTAAAGTACCCATTTTATCACTGTTTTTCCTATTTAATAACATTCACGCCATGTGTAAATAACTAGAAAGCCAGCCTACTCTACAAATACACTAAAAATCTACTTTCCAAACACACTATTAAAACATACGCAAAACAGACATTCAGATTTCTTCTACAGGGTTTGTAGTTCATATGGCTACCAGGTAGAAAACCTGATTGTGACTCTGTACCATGAGTGCCACCAGGAGTCTGAAACACAGGATATTTTGGTGTTACAGCACATCCCCTAAGCAGAGTTCTACTGACTCTGTCCAATACACCCTGCACCTGCTGAGCCAAATGTTCTATGCAGATCAATTGCACATATTCAATAACTGGAGGTATGCCAGCTCTACTCTTCATGGGTGCAGCTCAGGAGCACTGTGATCTCTTACGAAATGTTCAAGCATACAGCTCTGAAATAATCTCTCTCTGATTTTAATATACATAAATTTGAGAATTCACACACGAACATGCAGAAATCAAATAGAAAAGAAAGCTACTGCAAGTATAATAACTGTATAATTCACTTGCCGTGCATTTGTCTCTTGCTACCATGAAAATTGCTTTAACCAGTCGTAGCTGTAGACTGAGAATGAAATACATTATTTTTAAAGCTTTGCAGAAGAAATAGGCATTAATGAAACACTTTGATTTTAAAAGTAAAGATAAGAAAACTGGAAATTAAAGTTCCTAAAGCAACTGGAACTCTGTCATATTTTATATGTGTATTGAAGTGAAAAATGAAAATACATGCATGCACAAATGGAGAGAATTGTAAGAACTGATATGAAATAGTATATCAGCACATGTATTTCTTCAAGGGCAGGATTTAGCAGATTTCTGTTTCACCTTCCTCCTGGAAATGCAGCATACCCCAAAAGAACTGAGAGCTGGATCCAGGAACACAAAGGATTTCCTTGAAAAACTGAAGTATAAGGACATATCATCAGGACAGGTTTGAAATCAGGATTAGTAATGTTATACTAGCCAAAAAGACCATGGCTGTACACAGAAGAGGAAGCCTTCACCGTTGGACCAGTTCTGATATTAATTAATGCCTTATTCAGCTTAAAGTGCTGATCTTGATGAAAAGTGGCATCAATTATGACAGGAGCAGATGTCCTTTGTAACACTTTCACAGACCTAACAGACGTTTTCATAAGCAATTAAACACTTTCAAGCCAGCCTATTAACACCAAACTACAGTGTTACTCAACGTACTCATTTTGAAAAAGTAGAACTTGCAAGTAGTAGACAAATGGAACTAAGCAAGGTGGACACACAGGGGAGATTAGCATGGGATGTTAGAAATAAAACCAGTTTACGATCTGATTACAGGTTTTAAAAATTCACTTATAATAAACAGATTCTCAGTGCAATGTATAAAACTGAGGTTTTGTACATAATAATCCACGCTTATGTATTGAGCTCTGATGTCACAATTAAGTAGGAGATTTCTGAAAGGACACCAAGTGATACCAAATACTCTTTCAATACTCTGAAAACTTCATTTACTAAATTCTATTATCCTGATTTTGAATAAATAAGTGATTTCAACCTACACATAGAAGAGGCTAGACTGTGATACAAAGCCTGGATTTGTGGGATTATTCAAGGACTAATAATATATTTGTCAATGAGACAATGTATCTGTCTCTCACTGTTAATTCACTAGTCACTTGAAAATACTTGATCTAAATATCCATAATTCTTTAAAGGATAGAAACAGATTAGATACTGTACCAAGAAGATACATCAATCTTCAATTCTTATCATTTATTTGAACACAGAAACATACTACTATATCAGATGTAAGTAGATGCAACAAAAACATGAAATATGAAATTGGAAAAAACACTGACAATTAAAAGAGAAAAGGAATATTTAATGGCTTAAAGATCCCCATACTACAAGCAAGATATAGTCTGGCAATAAGCACCTACTAACATTAGGAATAAATATGTATATAGTTCTCTTGCTGCTTAACCAAAACTAGTCTAAACAGCCTTTTCGATCTGAAGTACAGAGCTTTAACTTCTTGCATATTCTACAGACACCACAAACAATCGTTTAAATCTCAGGAAAATTAAAAAAAAAAAAAAAAAGCAAAGCTTGAGTAGGAAAGTTTTTTGCTGAAAGAAAAAGATAAATGGCATTTGTATTATTTCAGTGCAGATCTATGTGTAAACAAGCTGCCAGTCCCTTAGTTCAGACTACAAAGCTTGAACTATACTGGAGGCTCCAATTCCCCCTTTGGTGGCAATCAACATTAGATTTGTTCTGAACAAAGCATTTTTGGATCCTTTTTCAGACATCTGGTAAAAAACTCTTTGCATACACATTAACTGGTACATGAGAAAAGTACTTCAGCCAAAAAAACAGAGGGATAATATTTTATAATGTTAACAGTATCAGATCTCTTTTATATTTGGCATGTCTACATAAATAGCATGGTAATAGCAGTACTGCATCTTTTCTAAGTAGGTCACCATAAATACTTGGAATTATATTACATTTGTCAAATCTGAAAATTGGGATTGCAGCTGGTAACAATCTCACTTTGCCAATTACGCATCTTGGTATAGCCATTCACCTTATATTTATAGCAAATACTTCTGCAAATAAGTAAAAGAGCCAAAACTACAGATTTCAACACAGAATACAGACCAGTTGATTTAAAGACCCTGAATGCCCTATAGTTCTGATGTTTATATGGTTAAAAATCATAGTATATAGTATTATAACATGGGCAATGGAGCAGTTTGCCTGCTTAGGTGATGTAAGAGTCTATTTGCTTGACTGGAAAGTAATGCTGACTCTATAATCCAGGAGATTAATAATGGTTTATATGTTAAAAACCTCCTAAAAATTAGATACCAGGTTGGCTGGTTCATTTTGACAACTGCTTGCCAAGAGTAAGTATCCTAGAGATTTTGAATATGTCCCAAATTATTAAGGAAAAAAATGGACATTATATGCTCACTTGACCTCTTGCCCACGGATAACCATTTCCCTTCCTTGCCAGCCACAGTCTCCAAATAAGAATGAGGAGGGCAAGTCTTTGAGGTAGTCAGGAAGTAAGAAGGAGAACATAAAAAGCCTCTCTCGTTCTGCCCAGCTGTCAGTGGCTATTCACTTGCTGTTGCAGTAACACACAATCCAAACATTCACTCCATGCCCTGGCTTTGGAGTCCCTGAGTGACAGCATTTTGCAATGTAAAGGTGGAACCATACATTTGGGTTGGGGTTTTTCTCCCTAAAAGAGATTGTTATCTTAAAAAAAAAAATGTAGAAATAAAAAGAAACACTTTCTCTTGAGACATGGAAAGCAGGTCCCATTCAGGTTTATGGCATTTTAATATCATAATAGCTAGGAGAAATGCTTGGGTGATTTGGATGAGACAGGGTTAACATTGGAGACATTCTTTATTTTATTGTTGCACATTCTGTCTGAAATGGTGGTGCAATGCTGAGCAAGGGAAAAGATGGCTGGCAGAAGCAGTATGAATCTTTTAATTATAAGAAGCTACATCCTGGCTGGGGCTTTATGTTAAACAATTTGCTGGTTAAGCAACCACCTGTTCCATTAAGATAGAGGTGGCCCCGATTGAAGAAAAACATTTAGGGAGAAAGCTGAGAAGTAGTAATAATCGTCCAACACTGAAAAAAAAAAAAAAAAAAAAAAGGGGACATACAGTTCTACACATCGAAGTGGAAGATTCCACAAAATTCAGTAAAAAACACTTTTGTTGCATATATTTTAGATGTTAGAACAATCCACCAAACAGGCATATTCCTAATTACAAAATAAAACGGAGAAAGATAAAAAGCTCTGCCAACCTTCATGTTGCCACATCCATATAACGGAGCTCCTACAAACAAGGGAGATGCTGTGCCACACACGTACAAAGCAACGCCCAGCAAGAGAGGCACTAACAAGCACACCTCCATAGGAACTATTGCTGTGTTACCTCAGGTAAAGGAGAAAAGGAAATGAAAAAGTATCTACCTGAATAGCTACCATGACACTGCACAGAACTCCATATATTACAATCACAGCACAACAGGGAGATTAAAAAGGACCCCTGACCAAGGAGAACAACACTGGTGAGATATAGCTATAAATTATACTATGCTTTAAAAAAAAACAAAAAAACCCCCATATATATAACCACAACACTTTTCAGGAAATCTGTTTCATTGACAGAGAGCTTTTCTCCAAAACAGTGCTTTAAACAAGGAAATTAACAAAGATACATAGCTTGACAATGGCAAAGACTCCGATAACTCAGAAAACCTAGCATTAAAGCTCTCGAATACTACTGCACTAGTTTTTCCCAATCCGACAGCCAGACAAGCCTAGCTTTCTAAAATCTTTTTTTTTTTTTATTATGTGTATTTGTGTAGTTTTTCATTGGAGATCCTGTCCCAGCAATATCATCATGCTTCGCCTATTTTGGCTAAATTGCAATTTCCTTACCCCCCTATATTTATCTGAACAAGCTGCAAGAGTTAATGATTTCCTTGCATTAGCCATGAGATTTCTGTACAGCTCACGCTGGCTTTATTTCCAGGCTGTGAGCATCAGATCAATGTCATTCAGACCTTGGGGGCAGCAGAGCCGTATCTGTGAAGGAAGTACAATAAATGCAGCAAGAATAACAAGCTGGTTTCTCACACGCAGTAAAAATGCTGTAGTGTAGAGACTATGTGTTTGCTGCAGGGAAGCAAAGAGGTGGTATAAAGAAGTAGCACATGTTGCTCAAGCATCTCCAGGGGCAGAAAGGAATAGAAAGGACAGGTGGATTAAGGATAGAGACTAGAAGGCTTTAAGGATATTACTTTTTTGTGTGTGTCCTCATTTTCTTTTAGTCAACGTGTGTGAAAGCACCACATATTAATCAAATAAAAACAGAACATAAAGAATCCCAGAAACTGAAAATCCCATCAGGCTGTAAGTATTGTTCAAATGGATTAAAGCAGACCATGTCATGAAGAACAAATGAACATATCAACAACATAATGCAAATCATCAGCCCAGCAATACAATAACTTCACTGAATGGCAAATAACAACTTTTACTGTTGTCATTTTTTGCTTGTTAAAGCTTTTATTTCTAAACAAAAAAAAAGGATAATGTGTGTCATTTATTCAAAATGCATAACTACTTTTCAGAAAATGAATTCATAAGAGCATTCTAAAAGCTCTACTGTGATTTTTACATTTACTCCATAAACTGAATGATGGCATGTACTGAAAAAGCTGGATATCTAGGATGCTGAGTGGTGTATCTTACAGATACAATGTGAGTTTAAAATTAATTGTTCCTCCTTTCCTTTAGCACTCTTTCCAAGTTGCCCACCTTATGTCTGGAGTAAGTTGCAACAAAAGTTTTATATGCTTTCTCTCAGTATCATCCAGACAACTGGATACAGTAGCACTGGATACAATGTTCTTTATCATTTTGGTTTTTTACTTTCAAACCACAAGCTATTATTTCTATATATGCCAATTTTAAGCTATCACTGTTATAAGATTCAAAAGACACTGCATGTTAATCTGCACTGCAGAGCACAGAGCAATGGCGAAAGGAAGTAATCCAGCCCTGAGTTCCCTATAAGCAAAAAGCAATGCTGCTGGCAGTGTTATTAAGACACAAAGACCCAATGTGACTATATTGTTTCTGGGATTTGAGTTAGCAGCTCTGTATCACGGCATGTAATGTAGAAACTCCCTTAAGAGCATTTTCATTTGAGTGTAGGCTAAGAGATTTACTTCCTTCAGTAGAGTACCTTTGCTTAGTATTTTCAGATATCCAGAAGTCTACCAGTGCATTTTACTGTACTGCAAAGGACACCATCTTCAGATATGACATGTCTTTGATACCTTAGGAACGGGGAAAATACCGATAGAGAAAATGCAAGGTACTATTTTAACTGGCAGGAAAAGTACCAGGGATTATCTTGCGTTGACATAAAGCAAGAGTATCTTTTGGGCAATCACTGCAGCATAAACCTAGACACCAGTTTGCTTTAGAGTAATTTCCTTCTCAAGCCAGCCTTCACTTACTACAGATTCATACACGTGACATTAGTGCATTTGCTATCAACAATCAATAATTTGGCTGTATTTTTAAAAAATCATGATGACTCAAATAATTGTTTAATCACCTTTCTCTTTCAACAGTGCCAAACAGTTTCCACCCAGTCCTGAAAGAGTCCTAGAAAAAGTAATCTTTTCTGTGCATCAGTCTTCTCCAGATCCATTTCCTACTGATGCCAGGTCCAGAGTGCAGATAAAGTAAGACTGTGGCTGCCCAGAGAGCTTTGTGGAAGGCAAGTGAGAACCCACCCACGTGGCTGGAAAACAAAGCCACTGTGGAGGGACAAAGTCTTCTAGCAGACTTCTAGGTGACAAAAGCCAGCTGCCTGATTTAGAAGCGGGTACCACAGACTTAGTGCATAAAGGAATGAACTATCTCAACAGCATTGAGATCTACATTAGCTTCCCTGTTAGCAAATCCTTTCCTTGAACACTACTATTACTTTTAAATCCTTAAGTGATTTATAAAATGTGTCGTTAATGTTCATAAGGTTAGAGAAATTTTGTCTGTTACAAACATAAAATCCATTGCTAGAAAACAAATATGTGATCTATTCCATTAAACTTCACTAGATTCAAGGCAAAAAGTCTTTCATAAGCAATTTTCTAATTTAGATTGGAAAGACTGGCAGATTTCTGTACTAGCCATCTGCGGCTTTGGTTAGCTCGGCTGAATAGTTCTCTGTTCATCTATTCTTAATGTGCAAAGCACATTACCAAAAGGAACAAAATGATAAATAGCAATCTATTCTTTAAAAAGGCCGAAAACATTTCTGTCATATGAAGTTATATGAAATATTTCTCTTTTATTCTAAATTCACCCTAATGAAATTCTGTCCAAATATATAAAAGTTTGTTTTGTGCATTTAATTAGATGTTACCTGTGACATCTGATTGTGAAATTTGGTCAGATTTTCAGCCCATCTGGTGTGCATAGTAAAGCATGCAAATCCAGATTTTGAAAAACTTGTAACAGAAATTAATTATGTTTCAGTCATTCTCATGCAAATTCTTGTAATGAAAGTTTTACACAAAGGTCTCCAGAGAAGATAGATTTAGAGGAGGCGTTTATAAGAGGTAAAGTTTGTCAAGACAATTCTCCGTGGAATCTCTCAAAAGATATAGGCTCATCAAGCACCTATCCTGGCCCTTCCCCAGGTCTATTCAGATTTTTGTGGTGAAATGTAGCGCTGTCAGCACATTTAACCAGTGTTGTAAGCCAACAGCTATCTTCCACTCCTGCAGAGTTCAGCACTGCTTAATCCAGTTTCTAGATCCAAATACCACTTAGCAGAGCTGATGCATTCCCGGGTGGTCAAATAAGGATGGTTCTGAGTCCACAAATAACACTGAACTGCAGCACCTCAGGGATTTCCTGGTAAAAAAAAACTAAGGAAGACAACTTGGTGTTGCCATCTGTGGTTCAGGTGCATTAGCATCCACTGAAGTGCCTTTTAAGCTCATACATCCTTCTGTCACTAAGGCCTTACATCTGCTATGTGAATTCTAAAATCAGATCCATAAATATTACTTTGAACAGGCAGTACTTTCACAGGGAACAGTCCAAATGCATGCCAGCATCCTCTAATTCAAAAGCAGAATTTCAGAAGTGATCTTGTATTGCCTAGGATTGTAGAATCATAAGAGCACTCCACGGTGACTAACCAAGTGGAGGAAAATCCTATTCTTTCTTCCCTGACAAAATGCTACTTGAGCTGTGAATCAAAGTCAAGCAGATGTCACTAAACTGTTACCTTTCTATTGTCAGCAATCCCATGCAAGAAAACAACACTCCAAAGAAGTGAACATTATAATTGGCCTTTTTGTTTCTTTACAGCTAATAAATATTAAACAGAAAGTTAAGATTACAGAAAAACACTTAACTCATTAACACCTTTTGCTTTAAAGCTCCCAATACTATGTAGAATATGTGGCAACAGAGCCCTTCTTATGGGGCAAGTCAAAGTCCAGACCTGCTTTTTATCACTACACTGCAAAAGACAGACCTCAGAAATGCCTAAGGAAATGGAAAGGAAGAAGAAGGAGATCCATGCCACATAGTGGTGCATAACATATACCTGACAATGGTTTGCTCAAGCAGCCAGATGATAAAGAAGAACTGACATAGTGATTATCTGTATTCTTTCATGACAACTTAATTTAAGTCCTTTAATTAGTCACAGCCACTAAGCATTGCATTACTACTATTAGTAACTCAGTCTATTGTTGCTGGATTGCCTTGTGTGTCTGAATCTGATGTCTCAGATGAGATGTGAGAGTACTTTGCAAACAGCATCATGCTAATGGCATGATCTGGCCGCAGCAAAGGAAACAATCCTTGAAATTATTCTCAAGGTACTGAGAATTGGTCAAAAACTCATGGATGGAGTTTTCCATCAGAAAATTCCAACTAATGAAATGCATTTTTAAAGAAATAGGAAAATCTATCCACAATATTTCACGAAAAATTCTGGAACATTTGGATTAGACCAAAATGTTCTCATTATGATTTTATTACATTAAATACATAATACAATAGATTACCATTTTTAAACTCTAATCAATTTTTCAAAAATCAATTTTGATAATTTGTATTGTTGCAACTTCAATTATTAATACAGCATGCAACAAAACCAGATAAAAAAAAAATTCTAATTCAAAATGAAAATGCATCAGTGTTGTAAAAAACTTCAAAAGTCTTCAATTATTTTTCATTTTAGTTCATGGTGTGTCCAAAATGTCTCAGTTTTTTGAATTTCCATTTAAGAGGAAGTTCATATTCTATCATCAGGAGCTGCCTAGAGCTAGTGCAGGTAGAGCGTGCAGGCTGTTTTATTATTTTTAACATGCACATACTCATTAATATGGATGGCTCACACATCTTCATATTTCTCAAATACAGAGGGCAATTTCCTTTATTGTCTTCCCCCTGCTATGGCTACCACATGCAGGCAGTACACTGACCCTAGGCCAAGCACACTGATGAACATTCAGTACACCTGTATTTAATTCTTCCTTGCAGACATCTGGGCTGCTTCACTATGCCCAGCTCTTGAGCCCTCTAAATTTGTCTTGTTTTCCACACTTTTCTTACTTGTTCTAGCAGCAAATGAGCTCCCTGAATGAAACTCATCTTCTCTCATAAATTCTGCGGAAGTTTCAGTATAAAATTACAGAAATGGAATATAATTATTAAATTTTCTGTAATATTTTCACTTGTTTCAAAAATATTCAGGCTCCATTCTTATTCTCCAGGTCAGACCTGTTAGAAGCGCTGGCAGTGCTGCTCATCACCTATTTTGTGTGTTCCTTTAAACTCATGCTGGGCTCTGGCTACGTATGTGGACTTTTTAAATACTGTTTAACATCTCAGGGTGCATATTCTGAAGAACCCCATCCCCTGCCTACCCACAACACCAAAATAATACAAGCTGCTTCTTTTATCACAGCAACATGACTCCATTTCGACCTAACGAATACATGCTAACTAAAATAGCTATGTGCTAAGTACATACTGATGTCTCTTTCCACAGTTAATATAAGAAAGTAAATATATTTGCATGACTGCCTACTAGAAAAGATCAAAGTGACTGGCTCTAAATAAATATCCTAACAGTTTTCATTTCCCTCACTATTGAGGACTTCTTTAAAGGGGAAATGCACTTTAGGTGTACAAATCTGAAAGGAATACCACTGGTATCAACAGGAAAATGGGGATTTAAGGTCCACTTGTCAAAAAAGCCACAAAGGGGAATAATAACCCAGATACAGACTGAGATGGTCTTTTTTCTATCAGTCCTATTCAAGTCCCTGTACCACGAGGGCTATAAAGGAGTCAGCTGTCCTAATGGCTTTTGGTAACTACCACACTGGGCTAAGCAGATGAGTCACCTGCATGTCTAAAATTCCGAATTCCAGTCCCAATTCTACAAACCATGCAAAACAGCAATTGAGGTCATCTTTAATTAACAAAAAATGTCTCAGACAACTTCTCCAAGAGATATTTGTTTTTTGTGTTTTTTTTTTTTAACTACTCGATTTGGCTTTGCTTCCTTGCCTGCACACCTCTAACTCTGTCCCAGTGTATTGTCAATGTTCCCCTCATTACTATAATCCTCCTGAAAATCTGCCACAGTAACTAACGAGTGCAGCATTTAAGAGTGAAAAGGATGAACAGCCTGGCTATCAATAAAGTGCCACTTTATGCTTTGAATGTGTGGCCTGGGTTTTGAAAGAATTAATATTGAATTGGCCAAATAGTGCTTTCCTGCCCTGCAAAATTTGTAGTCCCACATTAAAGAATAGTTTAATTATGGGCAGATACACAAAAAGCCAGTCTGAGTGCCATGCAAATATCTTTGGAGCAGTGCAACTGATGCATGATACAAATATTGTAACAAGTGCAGATATTAAGAGTCCTTAGCAATAGAAATAACCTCACATATACCATTTGGGAATGTAACAGTTTTTTAGATAGAATTATACAGTGATAGAATATAACATGAAAGCCACTTAAACACACTCACAGAGGGAAAGAAGTTTAAAAAGGAAAATTATTTCATTATCACAAATATTAAACAATATAGGTAGAGGATATTTCGCTTAAGGAAAAGAAATGCTATATCATTACTACTGTCACATCAGGAAATATCAATTTTGTATTTATAAGGTAAACACAGTGAACTTATTACAAACCTTCCCTGAGAAATGAACCATATATTCCAGGCTCCCCATCCAGGAGATATACAAATTATATTAACGTCTGCTCTTGCTTCTCAAGCTGCATTTAGTATTGGCCTTCTGTTATAATATCATACAATTTTTAACAAAGATCTTTCTTTAATTTACTTATATAATTACACAAAGCTTATTCAGTAATGTAATCGGAAATACTTCACTCAGATGAGTTTTATGAAATTACACTATTTTGTAGGAATAAACAAAACTGCTCATGGCATGACAAATTCAAACAACTGAGTCTATTAAAACAATAATATATTTGAAGTTAAATGTAAATTTATCTTTTTTTTTTCAGGTATATTAATCTCTATTAATTTAATAAGTTTCAAGTTGGAAATTTGACTTTTGGCTTAAACATTCTGTGTTTTGGGTTGTTTCTCCTAATATCCTTACGGAATTCTCTTCTCTCTG
The DNA here is from genome assembly GCA_025769975.1 of Gallinago jamesoni. Taxonomy (NCBI): domain Eukaryota; kingdom Metazoa; phylum Chordata; class Aves; order Charadriiformes; family Scolopacidae; genus Gallinago; species Gallinago jamesoni. Next base: position 5,344,164 of record JAOQGH010000002.1, on the reverse strand, counting down.
GGTGAACATGTCAATTCTCCTACCACTAACTAACATTCCAGGAAAGCCTCTGCCAAAACTACACTAGCATTTTGGCATCATTCAAAAGGGTTTTTTTAAGATACACAAAAATGCCCTTGTTCAAACAATTACAAAAAGAGCAATATGCTAGTTATTTAACTGAAGTGTAATGGTAACTGTATGGAGAAATTATATTTACCTATTTTAGTTATTCTTTGAATAGACAGATGATGATCCAATTCTCTGCAGTCCTCACTTGTACTCTTTGAGCAACACAAACCCACCTCACAGAACAAGGACTCCTACTCCTTAGCTGTTGTTTTTGACTGTGTACACCCAAGTTAACCCTCCTCAGCCTGTCTGCCTCCAGCCCCCCCATCTGTGATGTCCTGGCACTGCCTGAGTTTCAGCACAACACTGCCTACACCACTGCTAGCCCTACCTCTAGCCAAGCCTGAAGCTCCCAGGCTCTTGCTTCTTCAGCAAAGCAAAGCGTACTTCAGAGTAACAACAATAGAAACAAGAATAAGCCTTTTATAGCTTGGTGGTAGAGGAAACAAGAAAAGAAGGATGGGAGAATACCTGGAATTCTTTGCAGCATGTACTAAAGTTTTTCAATGAGAACAGATGCGTTATACAGTGCAAAATAGATTAAAAAAATAAAACACTTAAAACAAACCAACCATTTAAGCTTCAACAAAAGACTGATTCCCAAGAGAATCTATGTATGTCTTCCAACTAATTTAAAGATCTATGTGCAAAACTCAGCATGAGCACCTGTATCAGGAACAGTGTGGCCAGTAGGACTAGGGAAGTAATTGCCCCCCTGTCCTGGGCACTGGTGAGACCCCACCTCAAGCGCTGTGTCCAGTTTTGGGCCCCTCACTACAAGAAAGACATTGAGGGGCTGGAGCGGGTCCAGAGAAGGGCAACGGTGCGGGTGAGGGGTCTGCAGAAAAGTCTCCTGAGGAGCAGCTGAGTGAGCTGGGGTTGTTCAGCCTGGAGAAAAGGAGGCTGAGGGGAGATCTCGCTCTCTACAACTCCCTGCAGCTTGGGGGGGATGGGGGTGTCGGTCTCTTCTCCCAAGTAACAGGTGATGGGACAAGAGGAAATGGCCTCAAGTTGTGCCAGGGGAGGTTCAGATTGGATATTAGTGAAAAGTTTCTACATTGTTGTCAAGTATTGGATCAGGCTGCCCAGGGAAATGGTTCAGTCACCACCAGGCCTTGGAGGTAATTAAAAAATGTGTAGATGTGATACTGAGGGACATGGTTTAGTGGTGGACTTGGCAATGCTAGACTAATGGTTGGAGTCAATCTTAACGGTCTTTTCCAACCTAAATGATTCTATGTGGAGCACATTTGGATTTCAGTCAGGTACCCTCAAAGGACTTTGGAAACATAAAAATCAGCAAATGGATTAAAGCAGGCTCAGTATAGGTTTTCCATCTGACAGGTACATCTGGATTAGTCATTGAAATAATATTACTCATATCTTAGGCTGATGCAAGCTATGAATGCAAGTCAGATTTTTAGATTTTATTTATTAATTTGTTTGAAAACACTGTGCACAAGAGGATACTACATCATGGAACCTCCTGTTCAAAATGTAAAAAGAGGAATTTATATTGCAAGAATGTGAGAATGAAATCTAAAACACACACTTAACATTCTCATTCCTCATAAGTAGTTTGCTACATTTGAAGAGACATTTTCATTATATGCCTTTTAAATGAATCCATACGTTATATATATATATAAGTATATATATATAAAGGTATGCTTTAGTGAACCTCAAGTACTGATCAGCATTGCCTCACAAAATAATGCAAGAGTACAAAGAGGTATCAGAGAAGGGGAAGGTGAGATTGGGGTCATGGGAGTGAGTGTTATGCGGGGGGGGGAACTTGACATTTCATTACATAGGAATATCCCTGATATCATAACATATCACTGACCATTGAATGCCTCAATATTACTGAAAGTTGGTCTGTAATAGCAATCACACTCGTCAGAAGAATCCAACAGCAGATCTCCTGCACCAGCTGAAGAACATCCTGACCGATACAAGCTAAACTAATAAAAGTAAGCATGGCTGCAGCTGCATGAAGAGTTTTGCCAGCACATCTGTGTTGCTGAGAGTGCATGAGGACTTTTCAGTTACCAGAACACTGTGGACAAGATTCTGTCATCTGTGACATGTGACTGAAAAACCTCTTCTCGGTTTCATTGTGAGTTTGCCTCTGCACCACCAGGCTTTCCTGTCTCCTTTCTTGGAGTCAAGAAAGCACATTTTGGCATATGGTACCTAAGGGAATAGAGCACAAGGGGACCTTACTGAAAAGTAGCCAAAGAGATACAGTAGAATACAGAGAAAAGCAAAGGTTAATGAGATAATAGACTAATGGCAGCCAACCACAACATAATTGGAAGATGGAGAGATTACACAAATGATTAATATGGTTAGTAATAAGAAGGATGCTTTCTGTTAGAAATAGAGAAAAAACAATAAAACAAGAGAAGTAAGAAAGAAGAAGTTAACAGTTGTGAGAGAAGAGAGAGAGAAAGAGCATAGTGGCGAAAGAAGGACATCTATATTGTCAGTATGACCAAGTTTCCTGATATTTACTAAGGTCCCTATTGTTGGAGATTTAAGAACTTCAGCTTTCATTGAAGTTAGAACCAAGCCCTCATACTTAGATACAAAAGCTATATAATATTCCCCAACTGCTCACACACCAAAAAGTAAACAAGAAGCTAAAGATTCTATCAACAAAAATACCCTCCCTTTCTTAAGGAAGGCTAATGACTTCTTCCAAGACCGACTGGTGGTTCTGAATACTCAGAGAGGTAATACTTCAACAGCTGGTTTATTCACCATTATTTATTTTGCTGCTGTTTTATTTCTCTGTAAACAAGCCTGATGAAAAGTAATGAGATTGCCTGTTATAGCACTTAGGGGATATTAAAATTGGCTGTTACATTAAAATAATTAGAGAAGGATAAAGAAAATAAGATTATATTAATCATACTCTACACAAGTCTATCCAATATACGTGAATCTAACCTTTGCAGAATAGAGCCCTTAAAATCACCTACTTAAGTGCTGTGATGGGCCAAAATGTTCAGCTATCAACCAAAACAAACACACTTAATGAAAATCTGTAAAAACAACTGCAGTCTCTGCCGTAACTGATTAGATATTGGACACAGCCACTCTTTGGAGACTTTATCTCATTAAGAGGAATACCACAGAATACCATACACAAACCTTACTCTCCACAGAGCTCTCCTAAACTAGGTCTTCCTTAAGTTTCTGCAAGTCAACATCCAGCATGAGCAGGCCCTTGGGTATTTAACCCAGCAAGGCACTCCAATGTTTAACTAAGCTTGGCTTGGAAAGGTTTTTCTAAAATTAGCTGTAATATGTTGTTTCTTCAGATTTACGATAGGATAGGGTTTTTTTTAAAGGAGATAGACCTTCTCTATGTATGAAACAAATCTATAATATAAATCAAACTAATCTCATTGGTTCCTTTCATTTAACTCCCTTTCCTTCTTCACATAGCAATAAAGTCGAGTTTCCTTTTTAGTATTCTAAAATTTGCAGAGGAGAAGGAAAGGAGCTACACTGACCTCTTTTAGGGCTTGTCCACAAGACAAGTGTATGCATAAAATATATACACACCTACCTACATATGTGTAGCTTACAAACATCATCTCTTTGAGACACCTCTGCAAATACATTATTTACTTTCCAAAGGTGTCTTTTCTCATGTTTGTTCTGTTTATGCAAATTCTTCATATTTTTAGATTATCTATTGATCACTAAATAATGAATTATAACTAAGATATAGTATGATGGTCAGGTTCTCCAAGCTGCAACAAACTTTACTAAGAGCTAGATTTTTCTGTATGTAGCAAATGCTTGCTATCTTATACTTTGAAATGAATCCATCATTTTTCCAGCATCTAAAGTGAAGGTTTAGCTGTGTTGATTTACTTTTAGTCCCATGAAGTTCAGAGCTGTCATTTTAAATGATACTTTAACAATTATGCCTTCAGAGCCTATTAATAAACACCAATTTTTGTATATAACTGAAAAACAAATGAGAAACCCAAAAAGGTTAGTGCTGAAGAGATAGAGATCTAATTATAATAACACCTTTAGAAATACTTTAGGGCAGTATCCACTTAATTATTAAATATTATGAAGCATATTTCAAACAATGCATCAACTGAAAGGATATATTTTTACTCTTAAACATACACTTTCACAAGTACTGGCCTTAAAGGTAATTTTTACTTTTTAACACAACCCTCCTCTCCCAGGGAATATGCCGCATCATAAATTACTTAAAATTCACATTAAACATTGAACAGATAAGAATAATATTACTGATGGACTATAATTCTAATCATGCACTTACTAAAGCTTTTTCTTTTTTGCTATCAATATAAACACAGGAGATTCAGTCACTAGAACAAGTAAAGTCTAGAAACAGCAGCTACTTTAATAGGAGCTTTGAAATAACGTTTCTTATATTGCCATGGAGACAACTGGTCCTCATGTTCACTGTGACTGAACGGATGGTTTGAAAAGCTTAAAACACAAACGTGACGCAGACCTCTCATCTGTCCTTTGCTTCCTCACTCTTGTCTTTCTCTGGTAAGAGTGTACGGTTATGAGACATTTAGTCCTACACGGCAGCGAAGACTGGGCACAAACCAGATGCATAGTAACACGTTTGGTTTCAGATGCAGTATTTCTCACACTGCAGGACCCCAATTTAGGTAACTGGAGATGAACACGTTGGAGTGGAAAAATTACCATACCCAAGCAGAGCACATAAAACATATCGCTACTGTAGTTTCTTGCCCAGATTTACTGCACAAAAAGAAAATCATAGCAGAAGCAAATGTTCCTGAGCAACAGAAATTTTCATATAGAAATCCCATACATCTGGACAGATGAGCCATTTGAATGGGAAACATAATTATCCCTCACCAAGAGAGCATTAACTTACTGTTTGTGTGAAAAAAAATTTGATGGAAGCTATTGTCACTGCATACGCTTTTGGTAGGTTTTTAATTACAGCCTGAACTGAGTAGAAACTAATTTTGAGAGAAGCAGAAAAGCTGGAAAACATCCTTCCCTTTGCTTTCCTTCAGTTGCACAACTCCTCCCTGCCATTCACAAGTAAAGCTGGGTGAATTAATACCAATGCCTTGTGACATTTCATGCCAAAGTTCTCATCAGCTGATCTAACAACGTATTGTCCTTTCCCAGGCCTTTAGAATTTGGACTTCAAAAGGTTGAAATATGCAGACACAACTTTTAAAGAACAACCACCTAAGAATTTAGAAGTTTCAAGGAAAACTAAGATTTTCCACAAATTTGCTATAAGGGGTTTATTTATTCTTTTAACAGAAGCTTGAGTTTAATTATCTCCCTCGTTTCACGGCACAGCACTTTTAAATAAATACATGCTTGAAGAAGCAGACAATGAAAGAGTGGGACAAGACCATAATCAGACAGGTACTTTCTTCTCATAACTATGCCTACCAGACAGCTCTAGGACTTTCACAGAAAGCCACTGGACATGCTACTTAAGAGAGAAAATAAAGGACTTAGTACATTCAAGACCTGCCAAAAACAGAAGGGAAAAGTAGGGGACAAGGTAGGAAAAATGCAGATAAAAACCACGGAAAAATAGTAAAACAAGTAAATCTGTTTGACCATGCTAAAGAGAACAGCATAATGAAGTTTGGAGGAGGCAAGTTGGGAAGTTGAGAGAGGGCTGAGAAAACATAAATAGCAAAAACAACGTACAACCTGACAAGCAATTTGCAAATAAGTAAGCTAGTGGGAAAGACCAGTAATGAGAGACTAATAAGAGAACCTGGAAATATTGGCTAGTAAATATGGATAAAATGGCTTCAGTGATGCTTTGCTGAAAGCAGTATTCAGTAGTGAGTTTTACAGGTACAGGAGAGAAACTAAGAATTCAGAGGGCTCCCAAACGAAGACAGAAACTGCCTGCCTTGTAATTCAAAGTCTGAAATCAGATTGTTAAGATTAATAAAACCACCAATTTAGGTAAGATTTCTTAAATACATTAAGTATAATATATTCTAATATATTTTCTATCTAATAAACCCAAGGTGGTTTATTCAATTTTTTTTTCTGTTTTACTTATATAAGGATTCAAAAACAGTGCTATTCAAAATTTAACCTCCAATAAATTTAAATAATATGGCAAATACGTCACAAAGACAAAATAATGGATGGTAATGTATTAGGTTTGTTTTGAGGCTCATTTGAAATAACAGGATTCTTCACAGTGGTCATGAATAAAGCATTTAGTTTTGATTCATGCCAATAAAACATTTATGGTTCCCCAATATATATTACAAGGATTTATTCAATTCCTTTTTACTGAAGCAAATAGCAAAATTCCACTGACTTCTATATGAAATAGATTTAATTCTCATATGTTGACCATATGCTGATACGTTACATTCCTGTGTCAATGTTGTAATAACATTCCTATATTCTGTACACTTACAGAGCAATATATCACAGCTCCATCACTTCTATTGCTTCCATCCTTCAGCTGATTTTACTCTCTTAACTTCAGCACACAACACGGTTTACTAATTTTCATCACTCCTGTTCATGGTCTTCTGTTTTTCATCTCTTTATCTTTGCCATCTCCATGGATAATATTCCTTTGTCCTATCATATTTTCCCGTGGCTACTTTCCTAAGCCACTCTATATCTGTGGCTATGCTCTTATGCCTTTAGTTTCCAAGCTTTCACTTCCAGGATTCTGTGGCTGAGTCTTGAAAACCCCCCAAGAGGTTTCAACAGCTCATGTCCATTAAATTTAACAAAATTCCAAAATCCTTAGGCTGAAAATTTTGCCTCTAATTCTAAATACAATAAGTTCAGGAAAAAATGCAATTCTGTTTCTTATGAAAGCCAAGCCAAGGTCAAACATCAGATAGGAACACAGCCACAACACCAGAAGCTCAATAAACGCTGTATGCCTTTGCTAGATCCTTTCCCATCTTTGCTGACTGCCAAGATATTCATCTGTAGCTAGAAGCACTCCCCCCCCCCAAACGGTTCACATCTGTTTAGTACAGAATATACTTCTGCAGTCTGGATAAAATAACCTAATTCCTGCAGATCTCTGTAATAGCTAGAGCAAAGCCAGAACCAAATTCAGTCCTTTCTTTTTTAAACAAACAAACATACAAACAATTTCCTTTTTAACCTGTAGTAACTTTTCAATTGTCAGTGAGGATCAAAACAGAAATGTGAAAACATCAACATTCCAAACACTGGATTAAATTCTTGTCAGGGCTGAACAGAATTATTATTTTTTTTAAATTCTGGTTTGCTATACAGTTTTGTAAATGCAACCTTTTAACTATATTTTCCATATAAAATAAGTCTGGAGTTTTAGACTTCCTTACTGAAAAGATATGAGGTTGCTGGACACACACACAGACACCCCCGTACAGAAATTTATGCAATGAAGTTCAGATTGCAGGAACAGATATTTCCTTGAATATTAATTGCAATTTTAAGGCTTCTGAAGTGTAAATCTGAGATAAGCTGAGGCTTTTTGGATGCTCATATGAATGTTCATATGCTCATATGAACCTGAACTCCAAACAATATGAAGTTCATACATCACTAGTAATTAAACAATGCAGTGGTTTTTACTCCATAATTGCTGTCAAAGGGATAAGAGCTATCATTACAAATGCCCTGCTATTTCTTACTTGAATTTTTAAAAAAGTTCAAAGAGCAGGAGGTTTATAGAGATAGAACTTTTACTGAGGCACATACCCCTATCAGAAGGAAAACACAAATGAAAAATGCAAAGGAGGAAATACAAACAGGGATGCTACTTGTTTAATTACAATGCCATCCATGAGGATTGACCTCTCTGTTCCAGGATCATAACCTGAGAAGCCCAAAGTGATCCTGCACACCCAAACAGCAGTAAAGCAATAGCTGGCAGCAGCTTCACAATATGGCTACAAATAAGCTGCAGTATGAACTGGAGTGACCAAGAAATCTCCTTCCCCAAATACATGCACTGAAAAGAAACATGGCAGGTGGTCAGATCCTGACCATTCTAGGAAAGAATGGCAGAAGGCAGAAGGAGACACGCTTAAGAAGGGAAAAAAGATGCAACAAGAGAAAAGGAATAGGTCAAAAGAAACTATCAGGGAGATTTTATAACAGCTCTGAGTATCACTAATTTTCTAAAAGGTGCAGAGTTTGCATTCAACAGAAATGACCTAGTTACAGGAGAACCAGTGCAGATTCTTCTGAAGAGTGCCATCATTCCTGGTTAACATTTGCCCAAAATAAGGTAGAATTGCCAACACAGTTTCATACATCCCTTCAGAAAACAGCAACGGAGAACCTCATTAACTAACTTTTTTCAGAATGGAATATACCAGACCAAGGACAATGTCATTAATCCAGAAGCTGTTCTGTTTCTCTAATCTCAGCTAGGCCTCAGAACTCCTCCTGTGTGGCTTCCCACTCAGTCTGTATGAGCACACACGAAAGAATGCATGTATGCAGTGTCTATACACATACAGCAAACCTTTTTAAAATATGTATGCAAGCTTCAGCTCTTACTCTGAACACACAGAGACAGATTTTACATTTTACTAAGCATGTCAACCCATATCTTTTATTTTGATAGATGTGGCACTAAATATTTCTTCATTGAATATTCCAACCAAAATGTGGGCAACAGTACATTTGAAACCAGATTGTACAACACTTTGTCTGGTTGTCTGGTTTCCATGGAAGTGGCGATAGGTATTAATGAGTCAAGGCAATTCACCACCTTTTGCTCCTGTAAAAAAATGGGCAATGCAAATATGACATAAATAATCTGATTTTTAAATACTTTAAAGCATGACTCACACAGCTATTACAATATAGTCACCTTTTTCATCCTTTGATTGTCTTAATAGATATAAAAATAAATCTAATAGTACAAATACATACAATTCAAAATATGTATTAATTTCCCCTCTGATTCTACAGTGTACTGTAAATAATTCTATGCTGAAATGTGTTCAAAATCCACAAGAAAACAGTAAAAAAAAAGTAATAACTTTTCTGCCTAAAGAATTCGAATGAAACCTGCAAAAGGGAAGATTCCAGAGCAACCATAGCATAACAACAGATCTTCAATGGTCCAATATTTACTGAAAGCTGTTAGATTCAAATCAATATTTGTGCTACAAATAATAGGAAATGTGTCATCTGTAGGTATTTCCCAGCAGACCAAAGGAATCGCACTGACTGATCTATTCAAGCAAGATCACTTTTAAACTTGAAAAGCCATCTAAATTTAATTTGAAATATTCCATATATCTCCAAATTGAGTCACTCCTCTTTCGCCTCCCTGACACATTGATTTTAGCAGATGCTAATTACATTCTAAAGATAATTTGAGTTCAATCACGTCCTAATCCTCACAAACACATTCAAGCACACACCTAGTCCTGGGCCACAAGATCAAACATGGTAGTGGTTGGGTATACTCTAGTAAATACCAGGGTTTGGGTGAAGTAGAGGGGGTAAGGGAAGAGAGAGAAGGAAGAGATTTTTTTACATGCAACACTGTGTTTGGCATTAGGCAATGTTTCCAGACAGTCCATTTCTTCAACAACAAATTCAGTGAAGTACAATTTGATTATGCCTTTCGGTAACTGGCTGTTTTTAATCTTTGTTTTTCCCCTAGATACCATTGTCTATGAATGTGTCAACATTTCTTGCCTATGATCAGCCCACGATAAGTTACTGTGGAGTACACCATGAACTCCTTGCTCACAAGCCCTATGACTCAAACAACCAGGAAGAAACAGTGGAAACACACCTAGAAACTGATCTGGATCTGAGCACAATAACAACAACAGCACGAATCAAGGAACACAGTCAGCAGCTGGCTTAACTGGTTTTTTTTGTTGTTGTCTTTTTCTTTTCCTGTAGCAGAGGCTGCAACCAAATTCAATGTAACATTATGGACAGAAATGACAAGACATAGTACGGATTCTAGGATCACTGTTCAAATTAAAAACAAATCACGATTAATTGTTTCAAGTCTACAATTTGTAATTAGTTAAGTTGTGCAGTATTTTTTTGACTTCAGAGTATGACCCTTAAAGTGAATCTTTTTCAAAACTCATCCTACCTACCTGTATAAACTGTACAGATGTAATGTATTTTTCATATTGTAAAGTTTCAATTACCAAGAACAGCTGGTATGTACAGTACCATAATTTAATTACATTTTCCTTTACAAGTTTCAGTTTCTAAAGTTTCAAATTAACAAAAGTTATTTCTTGTGTTATTAAGTTACTCTGTTTTGTAGGGATCATTTTGTTACTGCTTTTGTGCCCAGAAAACTTTAATCAAAAATTCTGTCCTTTGCAGAATATGCACCGTTTTTACCGTGTTTAATGTGTAGAATTTTATCTACTGGTTCCAGAAGTAATGCATTAACCAAAAGGAAGGTTTAACTATTCACACTTCTAAGAAATTCTTGAAATACATAGCCAAGTTTTCTTATAAATGAAAATAATAATAAAAAAGTAACAATTCTCCTCAAACTTACCTGTTGCCTTGAAATACAGCCTGATGTCAAAATCAGAAAAATGTAACGATAGACAGATATATTTCAACAAGAAAGTTTATGTATGCAACTGATGATGTTTTGTAAAGTCCCACTGTTCTGCAAAACAATATGTACAGGAGACTTAAACAGGCAGCTGCCTTTACAAAATCTGCTGTGAAAGCATAGCCTGCCAGATTAGGCATTTGTATTTCTACTTAAAGACAAATGGGCCCAAAACCTACTCCTATCAAAGATCACTGCTGAGCAAAGCGGCAACAGAAACAAGCCCTTAGAGTTGTACTACTCCGAGAATGTAAAATGTTACTCAAAAGTAAGAAACACCTACTTTGCTGCAAAATAGAGAAATTCGGACCAAATGGTAAAGGTTAACAGCCCTTCACCATTATGATACTTCAAGCTAAGAAAAAAAAATGCAAAACCTTTAAATACAAAAGGATATAGTATGAAGTTTTTAACAATTACTACATTGCATATTTGTCTCCATTTAATGTCTGGATCGAAGCATTCTTATACCCCATTCTTTGGTTTTAAATCTTCAAGATTTCTCAACACTGTATGAGAATAACTTTTATAATATTACCCTCATGTTGTAATCACAAAAGATTACAGAAATTAGAAACACATTATATCATGCTGACTCGGTGAAATATAGAAGGGAACATGAGCCTTTCAAAACATAGGAGAAAAGTTTCATATGGTGAAGCAACTTTTTTATAATAAAGAGAAATTATATAACCACAATTCTATTTTTCTGAATGTTTATCCCATCATATTTTCGTGTAGCTTCAAAGCAGAAGGCTAAAATTTAAAATTACAGTTCAACTGTTTGTACAAAATATAAAGCAAATATAATGAAAAACAGCTTCAAAATATTGTTAACAAATGAATCTGCATTCACTATCTTTTAAGTGGAAACAAAGTGTCAAAACAGAATACATTGTACTGGTTATTTATTTAGCATCTTAGATTTTGTAACATATTTTGCATAAATTATTTGCTATTCAAAACATTACTTGTCTTTTTAAGACTCATCTTAAACCTCCACACTTCAGTTTCTTACTTCTTTACTACACGGATTCTTGAAATTGTTATCTACAGTGCTGGAATTTTACTATGCACGGTTTGAAAATACATTTTGTTAATTGTAAAATGGAACTAAAAATGCAGGTGTCATTCTGGAGTCAAGTGACTGTTGCATTGCAGGAAGAAATTATCTGCTTAATTTCAAAGTTGTTTTTAAGTTTTAACATTTACGCATTCTGGTTAAAATAGAAGGCCTGAGCTGTTAGGATCAATTACCATTCTCCCAAAAGATTACTTCAGTTACTCTTACTCTGTCCTTCCTATTCTTTACCTTGACCCACTGTCCCCAGATATTTATGGCACATGAACGTGATCCTGACACTGATGCAGTTACTCAAAATGCACAAATGGTCTAAGGCTCCACATACTTCTAATTTATGGACAACCATATGACATGAGTATTTTCAATGCTAGACACTGTAATGAATTTAGGGTAAGGAACATCATAAAATATTTTCTTATGCCAAGAGACACAAAATATTTTTAACATATCTGGTTAAACAAGCACAACTAGGTATATATTCATGTACACACAAACATTTTCCCTTTTCTTTCCTTTCCTGAATAATGAGACATACATTAATGAATCCAGAGTGCCTTGCATCTCTCCTGAAACACCTGTAGTTTCAGACCAACAAATAAATAGACAAGTGGTAGAAAAGCAGGTTCACAGAAGTAGCAGTGATTGCACACCTCACAGGGCTGCTATACTGTCACCATCAACCTCCCTGGGCTTTTGTAGTGCCGGGCTCTCTGTAACCCCAATGGGCCGCTCCAGTGCTCTGAAAAACAGACACAACATCCCAGGGCCCAGAGCAGCAGGGGAATACATGCCCACCCCACATCTAGAGTGTCAAAACATACGTTTCCATACAAATAACTTTTTTAATGGACTACAACCCAAAATCTGCTATTATCAACAAGATGGATGCCTTCCAGAAAACTAGATGGCAGGTAGGTACCTTCCCTGAAAAGTCCTCATGATGAAAAAACCCTAAGTTAAGCAAACCCAAACAAGGACTCAGTCCTAAGGTCCTACGTTAGTGTACCTGCTTTCCAACAGACTATTGCCAGCTATATATTGACTCAGAGCGCACAGAAACAGTAAATGCTCTAGGTATGTGGACAAAACCAAAAAGTATCACTAATAAAGCCCCAGTCTTCTGAGCTACAAGCTAGCAAGAAGAAAGCAGGCTGAGCCTATGGGTTCAATTATTTATTTACTGAGAGTCACTTTCATATATCATTTCCACTTGCAATGAGATCCACAAACCACAAATACCAGTAGCCAACATCATCAATCTCAGTCTTGCAGTTAAGTGACACCACCATACCCTGCTAGATTATTTTATCAAGAAAAAGCTGGGTGAATTCATTATGCTTGCAAAATACAAACTGATATAGTACAACCTCTATCAACAACAACAAAAAAACCAAAAAAAACCACACAAAAAACCCAGACAAATTTAAAAATAAATCTTGCTACAAGCAACAATTCACACCTCACACCATCCATCAGTGGATTATGCTTGTACAGCAATTTACAGGGCTGAAACTCCTGTCAGGAAATTGAGCACAAGTAGCTGAATGAAGGTCCTATCGAAAGAAGAAGGTACATAAGAAGATTAATTAATTGTCACATTAATGTGACAAATTACTGCAGATGTCTCAAGACAGTATATAAAATAAATAACAAACACCAAAATAACATCTATAGTGAATGATTTTCAAATAAAAAGTGATCAAAATATGCAGTATAATGCATTGTACAAACTATCTGTAAGGGATCTGAGAGCTATCAATAACAACAAAAAAATATATATACACAGTTTCCAGAGATACACTGCAAATATCAGGCTTCTTTTGTCAACATACAACAAACACAGAACGTACCAGCCTCAGATGTTGTGTACTAGCTCACTTTATTGACATACACTCATTATCTCCCCTCTCTCTGAAGGCATTTCCTTTCTTTTACTGTTATTTCCAATCCTCATATTGGATAAAAGAACAGAAATTGTGCAAGAACCGTAACATGAATGGTAAAACAAAACAAAACTGCAAGGGCAATACCACTGACCAGGAAAATAAAGCCAGGATTCCAGCATCAATGGAACTGTAATAAATTCTGGAAATCACTTTATTAGCAGTGTAGGTACTCAAGAATAGTTAATGTGAACAAATTACACGATCACATATAGTGTCAAATACAAGCAGCTGTATTTAGTTCCCATCTGGCCTAGTAGAAATAGTTGAACAGGTGAGAAAGAACAGTTCAAGTCATGTTCCTTCTCTAGCTTGATCCTCTTCTCTTGAGCGAAAGATCTTTTTGATCCAAACTTTTGCATGGGTGTCAGAGGCCAAGGCTTCTGGAATGCAAATCTTACCAGTAAAGCCATAAGTATCTGTACTTGGTAAACCCCCAGTATCAGTACAGGCTGGAGGATGAAGGGACTGAAAGCAGCCCTGAGGAGAAGGGACTTGTGCGTACTGGCAGATGAAAAGCTGGACATGAGCTGGCAACATGTGCTCACAGCCCAGAAAGTCAACGGCATCTTGCGCTCCATCAAAAGAAGTGTGGCCACCAGGGCAAGGAACATGATTCTTCCCCTCTACTCTGCTCTGGTGAGACCCCATCAGGAGTCCTGTGTTCAGCTCTGGGGCCCTCAGAAGAGGAAAGACCTGTTGGAATTGGTCCAGGTGTGCCACAAAGATGATCAGAGGGCTGGAGCACCTCTCCTATGAAGACAGGCTGAGAGAGTTGAGATTGTTCAGCCTGGAGAACAGAAGGCTCCAGGAAACCTTATTGTGGCCTTTCAGCATTTAAACAAGGCCTACAGGAAAGATGAGGACAGATTTTTTAGTAGGGTCTGTTGTGATAGGACAAGGGGTAATGGCTTTAAAGGAAAAGAGGGTAGATTTAGACTAGATATAAGGAAGACATTTTTTATGGTGAGGGTGGTGAAACACTGGCACAGGTTTCTCAGAGAGGTGGTAAATGCTCCATCCCTGGAGACATTCAAGGTCAGGCTGGACGGGGCTCTGAGCAACTTGATCTAGTTGAAGATGTCCCCCTTCGCAGGGGAGGTGGACTAGATGTCCTTTCAACCCAAACTTTGCCTTCCAACTCAAACTATTCTATGATTCTACATCTAGGTTTGATAACATGTCTCGAACAGCAGCTGGCAGATGGAACCCAAAGAAGAACTAAAAAATGGGACAAGTACACAGCACTATTTCCCCAGATGCCCCTATAGACTCCAACAATTTGTAGGTGAGGGACTTACTGAGCCAAATGTGGTGTCTTAATAGTCCCTCTTTGAATGGGTACACAGCTTCTTTGAAGCCCTATAAATTTGTAACATTCACAAGTCCTGCAGAAAGTAAATTTACTTTGACAAGAGAAGCTGCCTCTTTTCTTTGTTCTAGGAGAAATGAATGAGAGTCTAACAGTAACACTTTTCACTTCCATTTTTTGACACAGATATATAATTATCACATAATTAATACAGACGGACGACTTCCAGGTAACTTGAATAACATCCATCCAGTCTTCTAAAGTACAGACATTATCTGAAACCCTGTAGATTTAATTATCAGATTTCCCTCAGAGGGATTCTTAAAATCAAGATGCAGCTCACCAGAAAGCAGACTATGTTTTCAGCTTTCTCAAGTCCATGTCAATGGTAAACAAAAATAAGCCTTTTTATCACAAAGTGTTGCAAAACACCTTTCAACATAGAAAGACACACATGAACATCATACATGGTATGATCGATATTTAAAAGCAGATTTTAATTAAATTCCTAAAAAAAAAATCTACCATTTAAGTGAATTAATAGTTGTATTATAAAGTAACAAGGCCAAATTCCATTTTCCTGCTCTACCTAATTATAGAATCTTATAAATTTTAATTATAAAGTTTCAGAATAAATCAACGTGAACATCATCAGAGTTCATGATTAATGTTATTTTAATGAACACCTAAGGAATTAACATTTTGCCACTAGAACCTTGCCAAGAATTTTTATGTAAGTTGAAGTGCAGCGTGTACAACTGTGAAAATCCCAAATGGCATAGAGCTTATATTCTAATTTATCAACATTGATTTTGTATGTAAATAACTCATTCTTTAAACTGTCTCTTTAGATGGTTAACTACAAAGGAGCACCTGCTGTGTAATAGCAAATGAGTCTGCAGCATGGAACTCATCGTACCCAGTCCTGTTACATTAAAGCTCAAACACATTCATAATAGTGGACCCTTCAACATGTTACCACTATAGACACGACACATGTAACGATAATAATATACAAGTGAGCATTAACTAATGTTGCATTACTATGGAATTTCTTTGGATTAAATTTAATGTTTGATGATTGCCTTATTAATTGCCTTATGTCAACTGATGTAAATAGGATGGATGGTGTTATAATAAATACTAAAGAAATGTAAAATGTTCAGTTATATAGGAATATAGGTTTTTTCAGCTTTCATAGAGAGTTCCTTCCACTTTGCATTCCATAAGAAATAGACTTCTAAGGTGGATGCAATTCAGCAACAATTCTATCTACAATCTAATCATAAAGTGACTGCAGCAATGAAACATATTTCAAAGTCAAATAATTTAAACATTGTATATACAAATTCTGTGCTTCTTAGAGAACAAAGACTCATCAACTAGGGATGAGAATACTCATTAAAAGAAAACGACGTGTCCCTCCAGCACTGTGCACTTCAATAATTTCAGTAGTTTTATACAAGAGTGTGTCATAAATAAGGCATGGAAAGCCATTAACTGAACCATTCGTACTGAATACATTGTGTTGTCATTTGTTCTTTCAAAAGAAATAATGAAACTGATTTATTTTTCTAGTAATGATGATGCGTCTCCCTTTTCCGTCTTGCTGTTAGTAACTTTAAAGAACCTGCAAACTCACACAATTAGACTAGACTTCACTATCCAAAAGTTTTATTCTCATTTTCAGGGAAGGAAAAAATGCAGCTATCAATGATATATCTGAATATGCAAATAAGATTCATGAAGAAGTTGGGGTTTTTTCTTGTCTTCTGCTTTAGCATTATGTATATGGTTCACACCTTCTGCAACTTTCCTCTTTCTCCAACTTCTAACCATCATAATTGAGAATTGTAGAAATAAAAAAACCTATTCAGGCTGAGTTACAAAAAGGAAAAAAAAAAAAGTGTTAAATGGCTTTTAGGTATCCATCTGCAGAGTTGAACAGGTCTGCTGCCTACTGAGCACACGCTAAAGCTTGTCTGAATCAAGTGCCTTTTACTTCACCACTAGATCCTCTAAATGTAAACTCATAAATATGCTAATGCTGTAACACACTAATAATAATCCAACTTTTTTTTTTTGCTCTACCACTACACAGTGCTGTGTTGGTTGTTGGTCTTTTTCTCTCTTTGCACCCTAAATACATATGGTTAATAGACGTCAGTATAAACTGTCCTAATTCTACTTTCATCAAGCAATTACAATGCAAACTTCAAAAGTGGAACTGGAAGGGGTGAACATGATGTCTTCCCCATCTCAAAGCAAAATCAACTTTACTGTGCTAAATGTTTCCCTAACTTTTTCAAACACCTTCTGTCTCTGGAAAACACAGAATCTACATCAATCTGTATCCATGCTTCCCTACTATTGCTATTAGAATATTTTTCCTTATGCCTAACCTAGTTGCTACTTGTAACTGTTGTTGGCCTACACCTGTATCTGCCATGGCCACCTTGAAAAATGCCACACAGGTTACTACTGACTGGAAGTTGCATGGTCTTTTAAGAGAAGAAAGTAAGATATTTCTGAAATTTGAGCTTTCAGAAAGACAGATGCACTGTTTGTGAAGATGACCAGTACCTTAAAAAAAAAAAAATTCTATTTAAAATTATATACTTAAATAAGAATAGAGGTAGTGAACCTGATTAGGAATAAGCATCATTGATTAAATTTCTATTTCCACTTTTAAGACATTATAACTTGTAAGATTTGTAAAATAGGATTCATAATCCTGTCTACTGTCTGACTTAAATATAGCCATTCCTATGCTACTTTTTTTCCTGAAGCTTTCTTCTATTTCTTAATTTCTTTGAATAATGCCTTGAATCTGCAAAGAATCTTACTGAAGATACCTGGATCCCAAACAGGCATAAAGACCTGCCTCTGTTTGCAAGAACAATTTCATAGTTTAAATTTATAATGACAATTCAATGTAAATTGCTGTTAGTCCCTTCTCCCATATTAATAAGCTTTAGCACTTGTTCATTCTTTTCTTCCCTACCTGCATGCATTTTGCCTCAGGATTTTTGAAGTTCCATCTTTTCCTTAGCAAAGAAATTAAGAAACCCGCTGAAATTAAGAAGTGATTTCAGATCACTTATACTGCTAAATTATATTCTAAGGTTCCTTCATGTAATATGCAAGTATCTTGCTGAAAACCAAGATTATTCTTGGGAACAGAATAAATTAGTTTGTGCTTCCAGAAATAAGCATTAATGACCTATTGTAAGACTTTGTGTTTAAGATTTTCTTTTACAAAATTCAGAGGAGGGGGGGAAATATATGCAGGGGCATTGCTAATACCACAAAAACATAATAGTTACTGAAATAAAACACTCAGATCGCTAGCTAAAACATGAAGTGATTTAAATGCAGAGATAACTCAGGGTTACTCCTGAGAGAGGATGTAAGGAAAGGGGATATAAACATCACAGATGCAACTAAGTTACGCTGCAAGAACAAAAAAATATGTTCTCAAAAATTAAATGGAACTAGCATAGAAGATATTTAAGGCTAGTTTTTAAAAGGAGGTGCAAGCTAATAGGGTACTAAATTAAACAGGAGATGAGAAGGATTAAATTTAAGTCTGGACTCAATGTGCACAGGCAAACAATCTGATAATGAAACAGGCTTCTGCCTTCCTCCCATAAGAAAAACATTTTATTTCCATTTTCTTTAGTACTAAATATCTTCTGCATATCTGAATAATCAATAAGACAGCATCCAAATCTAAATCATCATGAGGGATAAAAAAGCTGGTGTTATATAAATGAACTAAAAGGAGTAACTGACAGAAAAAGAAAACAAGACCAAAGAAGACCCACATATACAAACATATAAATTTCAATTCTCTAACTGCTCTGGGAGGCAAAGAAATAACTCTACATTAGAACATTAATCAAGTGCTCTTATGTTAAAAATAGCTTATTGCTAATGACCTATTTCACCTAAGAGGACTTCAGGGAAACCAAGGGAAGTGGAAAAGTAAATCATAGAAATAATTATTAATAAAGAAATAAAAACATACATAAAAACACAAAAATATTGCTCATATGAAAATTAATTCAATTGCATGGGGCAATGAGGACATACAGTGCTGCATATCAAAAGTAGAGGTCTGCTATGCTTTTGTGGTATACTTTTCCATTAACACCACAGGAAACTTTATAACTCAGTTATAAAGGTAACCTGCGAAAATAATTAAAATCTAAGCAAGAATTACAAAAGGAAAATCTTTAGCATATATATTGTAGCATCAATAGGTCAACTAATCTGAAATAGCGTGACTTGATTTATAAATTTACTGTCTGACTGAAGAGGTAAATAAGCAAACCAGCAATTAAGAATGAGGGTGAAATGTGCTATCAGTAACAAGTCTTGAGATCCTCACAGTTATTTCTCGCACAAGGCCAGTATCTCCATTAAAGTTGTCCTAAAATGAATCAGCATTTCAATGAAAAAATACCTTCTCCTATGCCACAAGCTTTAGGAAATACATCCAGCAAGGGAAGAAAATGAATTCTATTTATACAGAAAGGGGTAGATGTGTATGATGGAGAAAGAATAGAGAGAAAACAGTAAGAGAAGCAGACATAAAAGGAAGACCAAAATGATACAACTATGAAGGACTCGACAAAACTGTGTAACTGCTCTTTACAGTAACAGATTAAGATAAGCACGTAAACTGGAAGTAATGAAAATGGGAAGGCACAAATTAAGCTGCTCAATCATATTGATTGATCCCAAATCAGATTTAATTTTCTGGGAAAGGGGAGTGAACACAATGACATCCAGACTGAACAAGCTGTCTACCTCACCTGCTGTGGCAGTAAAAATAGGTGAATAAGATGTTATGTTACATCACAAGGATATGATAGTAACACAGTATATATAAAGACAATAGTATCTGAATTGATGTTATCTTTTCAGCTTCAACACTTCACTCTCTTTGGACAGCTCAAGGCAGATCCATGTTTTCTTCTTCTGACAAAAAGGGCTTTTACTTTGTGGCAATAACCCTCAAAAGAATTAGTTTTTAAAAAATGCATTTTTCACCTTTAGTAAAAGCAGACCAAAAACTGTAAAATACTCTGCTCCCAAAATTCTTATAAAAATAAGAGCTTTGCAATCAGATATACTTGATTTAAGGACAATGAAGCAGGTTTTGCGAGCTGCAGTAGCTTATAAATCTTTTCTGATTTCTGTTGGGGTGGAGGGAAAAGGGGAATTGTTGAACGAAAAGATGATAGATTACTTTTGCCTGTGGGTAATAAGGCTTTCTACAAAGAGAAATGGCATACTCTGAATAATTACACACAGTTTGAGGCCAAGAGAGAGGTACAGAGTCTACTCCTGGTCAGAAATTTCATCTGCCACAAAATACTGATCAAAAAATGTGTGAAGCACACAGGCTGAATTCACTCTATTTTTCAATATTTTTTTGTTTACTCATTTGCTTAGCTTAAACAGCAGGTCAGACCACGATTTCTTCCATCTGCTTTGCAGAAATTCTTCCATCTTGCAACATGAATGTCAATAGAAAAAGAAAGTAATAGGTAAACTGCATAGAGAGAATGTCAAAGGATCAAAACCACAGCACAATTGGAATAAAAGAGATATATAATCAGGACTGCATTTTAACAAAAATATTGAACATATTTTTCAAAGAATGTTTATGAGACACTGCAATAAACATGGGTGTCTGGCAATAAAGACAACAACAAAAAGCACAGCATGAAATATTCAACACAGACCACACTTTTTAAAAAATTAATAAGACCCCTTTTCTCCCCCTGGTTCCCCCTTATTTTTACCAGATGCTACCCAGCTGAGCTTAATTCCTTGAAATAAGATGATATTCTGGCTCCATTAAAGTCAGTGATGTTCCACCACTGGCTTTAGAGGATTTGACCTTTCAAAGTAGTGGGATTTTTGCTCTTCTACAGATGATAGTCAGGAGTCAGTAATGGAGATAAGAATGAGTGTTTTATGTAGCACATTTTGACATAGGCAATCGCCACAATGCACTAGCTAATCTCATAATGAAACACTCACCTGCAGCCTTCTGAGGCATTTCCTACACTTGAATTAATATTTGAGGAGAAAGTAACTCCTTCCCTCTCACACTGAAAAAAACAACTCACCCATACAGTGATTTAAGAATTTAAGTTGTGTCACTGAGAAGCAGCTATTAGAAGCCTCCCAGAAACTGCTCCCCTCTTGACCAGAACCTTCTCCACCTTCTCCTTAAGAGAATCAAAAAAGACACTGAATCAAAGCTATGCTTTACTGCAACACAACTCTGAAAGAGCGAAAAAGCTGTCCTGCTGGATAAAAGAAACTAAAAATCAAAGTGTTAGTCAGCCAATCCCTCCCTTGCTCATCACGTACTCTTCCTTTCCTACAAGCTTGTTCTCAGGCTAAGAATTCTCAGTGCGGTTTTTTTTGAGAGGCAATAACTCTTAAAAACTCCCTTAGGTTCCACAGATTATTACCTTATTTCTCTGAAGTCCCCTCTAAGATATAGTAGTCCCTAGCATAGGAAACTCCAGAAATTTCTCTCAGCTGAGCACACTCAGATGTTCACAAAGGAAGTGCACTTTCCCTTCCTTCCAGAAAGCTCCACCTGAACAAGGACTACAGAGTCCAACAGGGAAAATAAGAAGCTGCCTGCCTCTGAGCCAAAATGTAACATACAGTACCATTCAGTAAAGAGTAAACAACTGAATAACAAAAATTATACTATCAATCACATCATCGCAAAACATCAAAACTCACAGCTTTTATCACAGTTCATAGATCAAAAGTATCAGAATAACTTAAATTTTTCTTCTTTGTAGTTTAAGGAACTTCAGGCTATTTTCTAGGTTGCCTTATGTATTACTTCAGCACAAGCTAACAAGATATTGAGTGAGAATTCATTAGCAGCTGGTCAAGTGTAAACAGCCCATCAATCATTTTTATTTCCTTACTGTCAGCAATTCTAATTTCAACTCTGGAAAAAAAAATTGTGGTTTAAACTGTGAAATATATCACATATAATAGTGACATTTGATAGTACGCTTTTAGATTCTCAAGCTTATCATTAAAAAGTCAGCTCAACACATAATGAAGTAATTCTTCCTTTATAAACATCAAACCCAATTATAGACAAAAAAAAAAGGAAAAAAAAAAAAAAGCTGCTTCAACTAGAGCAGCTGAACAAACTACAGTCTATACCAGAAAAAAAACATCAGTTTGTACCTAAAGCTCCAGTAAAAATTCTGGAAGAATTGCAAGCTCTCATGTCATATTTACATGGTGATTTCTGCCCAACAAAAAGCAAAGACATATTCTGAGTTTTTCCTATATTATAGTCAGTGGAATAGAAGTTACCAATCAGTTACTATAAAATGACCTTTCAGCTGACGACAGGAGTCACACCTTCAACATACCCAACAAAGTGCTCTGCTCCAGATTTCAAAGCTCTGCTTTTGCAGACACACTTTCATGAACAGCTTTTCTACAAGAAACCTACCTGACATTTGGCAGAAGTTCATGAGAAGGGTAGGCACTGCAATTAGTCACACAACACTGTATCATCACCCTTGCAATTTTTCTGCTTATTTGGCATACTAGATTTCAGAGAAAGACACAGGGTCTTGGGAGGGAACAAGACCAGCTTTTTCTTTCAGATGACTTCAGCAGAAGCACACTCAATCTCTAAAGCTGTGTTTACCATAGCTTTCTGTTTATTAGAACAGAAAGATTGTAACATTGAAAACAGTACGTGAGAAAGAAAGCTCAGATGGCCAAGTGACTCAAAACATATGAAAATGGTTACCTCCCCCTCATCTGTATCCTGACACAGTGGTAGCTTACTCCTTCCTTGCTTCCTAGTCCAACACCTTGCAGCAGCTTCCTGCCTTGCAGCAATCTTAGAGAGCCGCCTCTAGAAACTTGGGAAAATTTCCTCCCAAATTTCAGGTGAGGTTTGGCTGGAGGTCCCCTCACTATGGACACGCAGGCCAGAGGCAGCCTCTGGCCTCACGGTTCTGCCCCAGTCCACTCCACAGTCCAGCTGGTTTCCTCACTCATGCACATCCCGAAGGCAGGAGCAGCCTCCAGGACCTTGCAGAGCTCCCTCAAATCCAACAGGTCGCTCAATGCACCGTCTTGGTATCCTGTTTTCAAAATATCATGGTATGAGGTGCATACAGAATACACTGAGAGCATAAACATTTAACACCACAACCACCCGTCACACATGGCCTGTCATGCTGGCTGTTTCTCTGCATAACCTGTTAGCAAAGCTTCATCTGTCTGACAAAATGTTAGGTAAATCTCTGCTCGAAACAGAGTCAAAAAAAAGAGAAGTGCTACTCCCTCTTACATAAAAGCACTAAGAACAGTGACATTGACATTTCTTAGATTATTAAATAATTGTTAAAATAATAAATATTAGAAGTAGCAGTAATTACAAACAGCAATGATGAATATTAAATACTATTTGTTAGATTTTATATTGATACTGGAAAATTATTGTGGATTTCTGCCGTACAATCAAATTCTAGAAAGATTTGGTTTGTTGGTTGGTTGTGAGGTTTTCTTTTTACGGTGTATATCAACTTTCCAGAGAAAAATGTTCATATGAAAGAACAGTTCACATATTACATTACACAAATGCAATTTGGTTGCTAAAGTTTTAATCTTGTACAGCAGAATTTCAATCTTCTATTTCTCGTACATGAGTTCTAGCTCATGAACAGATTATACAACATAAAATTGTTAGGTAGATTCTAAAATACTAAATTTAGATAAATCTTTCTAACGTTGTTATAAATTTGTCAGTGTAAAAAAATATCCTGCTGATATGATAAGCTGAGTCTCTGTTAAATGTACTTTTTTCATGCAAACAGCTCATGAGGAAATTGACTCCAAGTCTGAATAAACTATTAATAGTTTCTTCTGTATGTCCAGCCTTCCCCAGCTACTGAAGGCAAAATTGTGAAAGGACAGATTATTAAATGTAGATAACCCAGCAAGTCTGAAAGCACCACCAAATTTCTGTCCAGTTTTGATCACTGCATATGAAAAGCATTCACTGTTACAGTTCTACTCTAAACTGGGAAAAAACCCAATTTGTAGTAAGAAAAACACACAATGAAGACTGGGAATATTACTTTAATACAAATGTAAGCCAATAATCAGTGGGGCTAGAAGGGACATCATGGTCACTTTTTCCATCCTGACCACACTGAAACATGACAAACGTTCCTAGAGCTGCCCAAACAGATGTTTGATTAATTTGTCTTTAACTGTGTCCACAAATGAATTTCTATGGCCTTTCAAGGTAACCTGTTCCAGTGTTTACTCATTTACTCATCTATATGGTTGATTTTTTTAAAACTAACATCGCACAAATTTTGCCTTTTATCAGTTACATTTGTCTTTCTTTTAACAAATATGTAGAATAACAACATACACCTTATGAAAACCTTATAAAAACATTATCATGTTCCTCTTCTGCTCCATATTTTCCTTTCTAAAATACACACACCCAGTTAAGTCACCTTCTTCTTATATGTTCTGAAATCTCTGCTTCAATTCATTCCTCTTATCAGTCCATGCTATTCTTAAACTGTGATGCACATACTGACCTGAGTCCTACTGATGGCTCATTTAGTCTGTAATCCTCTGCAGATCCCAATGCCCAGTACTACTGCTAAGCCAGAAATCCTGCATTTTTATTTATACAGCTGACTTCTTCCCAAGGGTAATCTTTTGCACTTGTCATTTCAACTTGCAGATTTCAGACCATTTCTCCAAATTAAAAAAAAACCCAAACATATATATATATAAAGGGGAGTGGTGGTGGTGGTGTGTGCTTTTACTGTCCTATAACACATTTTGAACTCTCACCAGATAACATCATTCAAACTCTCAGTAAAAGTCCACTCTCCGTTCCCTTAGCCCATCTTATTAATGAAAACACATAATGTAGGTGTACCCAGGCCCATCCTTGCAGAATCATATATTATTAAACTATCCCAAGTTAACCTGCAGCACAATTCATAGGAACGGTATTTTCCCTTAATACTAAGTTAACCGCACTTCTTATGGATGCTTATGAAAATGTCCTCGTCTCAGCATGAAACACCATGTGCAAAGTTACATCATGTTTACTACTTCCCTTTGAACCACTAGCCAGCTATTTGTTTGAAGAACTGGATGTATCTGACAAAATGTATTTTGAAAATTCATGCTCGTTGTTTATCACCCCTTCTTATCCTGAAGATTTTTAGGAAATTAACATTTAAGGATTTCCTGCAGCTTCTTCCTGGTTATCCAAGTTACAGGGACTGATCTATAAATTCCCTAGTTTTAAGGTAAGTTTTGCTTTTCCATTACTTGCAAATACTCATTCCTTACTGTTTTGTTTGGGTGTTTTTACAGTGAAGGTCAATGGTTCACTCCTTTCTTAAATATTCTTTAACCTCGTTCTGGCATTTATTTCACTTTGTCTTATTAACTGCATTAAGCACTTATTCCCCGCTAACTATTTGCATGAAGCCTGAAGCAGGTAGAAAAAACAGTGGTTTTGAGTTATTGTAACCCATTGAGAAAGGTCTATACTTTCCTTCTTAGTTCCTCTTATTAATAATGGACTAGTATAAACTCTTCTTGGTTTATACAACTTTCACTGGTTTTAACATGTTCTGTGCCATGGCATTTTTGGCTGTGTCCACAATCAACACTTGTCCTTTTATTTATACTACTTCTCTATTTTATTTCCCAGTCATTAAAAAGCTCCTGATGCAGGCAAGTTGGTCTCATTCTGTGCTTTCCCCTTTCCAGAAGTTTGCTCTTGTGCTTTAAACAGCTTCTACTCTCTAACTTTTTTTGAATCCCTTGTCTTTATTTTAATCTTTTTTAAGATTTATTCTGCTGTTTTACTTGTAATCCTTAGAATCATGTTTCTTATCTTCTCATAGTATTTTTGACTAAATTATTTCCACTGTTCAGATTTTCACCCTCTTCTTCACTATTAAAGCTCACGAGTTACTTATTTCTTCTAACAGAGCAAAAAAGTCTTTGATGCTACACAAAAACTTGGTGGAGTGTGCCTTGCTGTGTTATTTTATTATTTATTATTATTATTACTTATACATATTTTACTATGATTTGTATTATTGTGGAATGTTTGTTATTTGGACAAAGGAGCAAACAGCCATTCTGACCTAGAAACCTCATAGAAAAATCTTCACCTAGGCAACAGTCAGGCCTTACAGAACTGAGGGGAAGGTACGACTTCCATAGACAGATGGCAGCAACGGTTTCCCAGTACTCCCACAGGAGCCCCGTGTTATAAGGTTGTCCTGAGCATGGAGCTAGACTCAGCAATCCTATGACACTATTTTCAAACTCCTTATCATTTACTTCCTCCTGTCACTGAAGATTCATTCTAACCACCAGCCAGAGGGAATACCAAGGACAGGATCATACTCACACTGATTCCAGATTTACAGGCTAGCCTATAGATTTATAGCATAGATACACACAGATTCTCTGCTACATAATACACTAGTGAATAAAAAAATTCAAACTTCCACCCTGCACCCTGAACTAGTGGTCAAAACAAAAATCTAAAAACATTCCTCATGGTTATTTTTTCAACCTTCCTTTTTTAATTAAGTTGTAGTAACTATTTGCATTTGTAGTAGTATTCCACTGGAGTTGTACCTAAATAAATGCCAGGCAAATAATCTGAGTATCTGACCTTTGCTAAACATCACTTTTCATTCAGACATGGAAAAGCCAAACTCTTTGCCCGTGTCTATGAATATACAGAAGCGTGCATTACAAACGTCACACAATTCACCTCTGTCATCACCAGTATTAAGAGTAGGATAGCCTACTCCCCATGTTGCAAATGATACTGCTACTAACAAAATTTACCTTTCCTTTCCTTTTCTTTTTAAATATATATTCAAGGGAATGTCATCTGGCTCCTTCTTTAAACGCATCCTTGGAAACTGCCATCATGTTCCTTATACACAACTCACATGCCATTCAGTTACAGTGTATTTCTGGAAAGCCCAGTTTCCCCAACCCAGCTAACTACATACTTATTTTTTGTCTCAAACAAGAGCCAATTATAATCTACAGATACATGCAGAACATACAGACTAGCATAAAACACATTTCATACTGAAACAAATCAGTGAGGCACAAAGACAGGTGGAAGGAGGCCTCCATTGTTTCTGAGGGGAAGAGCTGATAACCTACAAAGAGGTGTTTCACTCACAAAGAGTGAAACATGCTCATGTTTCTTCATTAAAATAAGCATTCTTTTTCTATGTAAGTGAAAAACCAAAAAGAAAATTCGGGTAGGAAAACCTCCTCTAAGCTTTCTAAAGAGGAATTAACTGAAAGAACTAATGGGTGTTAGGAAGGAAGTTCTCTAATTAAGAACCTCGCTACAGGTGCAACCTGAGGCTTAAAACATGCATTGAGAATGAATCTGTAATGCACACCTTGGCAGGAAAGGACGATGAGTCAGATGAATAAGGGAGAAAGCATGGGGGTCCTTCTGATTTCCCAGGGTGGACTGAGCCCACAAAAGGGACAGATCTGCTCAGCCAGCCCACTTCTGCCCTCTCAGTTACTCATTCCTCTTTCCCTGGGGATGTATATAGAGCTTGTGTGTCCTTCTCAGAGTTCGGCTCAGCTCAGTAAAACTGAAAGAAAATTAATCCAACAAGGACAAGCAAATAGTCAGTTTGGCAAGCAGATCTGGCAGACAGACAGGGTAACCTAAGTATCAAAGCTAGCCCAATGAAAGGGACAGACCTGAGTGGCTGACAGCACAAACATGCAAAGGACACAATGGGACTACCATTCCAATGGGAACACTTAGACCAAAGCAAGGGGAAAAGGGAAACTGATGAGATAGAGGGGAAAACTGCTTCACAGTGAGAATGATAAAACACTGGAATAGGTACTCAGGGAGTAGGTGGGATTGCTGTCCTTCAAAACCTGACCTGACTGACCATGGCTCTCAGGAACCTCATTTAATTGTGTAGCAGGCCCTCCTTTGAGCAGGGTGTATCACTAGATGTCCCTGATAACATAAAATATTATATAATTGTATCTTAACTTAATAATTGAAACTGTTAGTTAACATCGATGAAAGCCACAGAGACAAAATTAAGCAGAGGGCTTACTACTGGCTTACAATTCTATCAAACATTTAAAATGGCACTGACAATGCTACAGCCTAACTGGAAAACAAACATCGCAAGAATTGAAGCACAACGTCAGAAATCAGGAACACAACTGACTGGAAAATCTCCAAAGGAATCTTTCTTCTTTAGAATCTTATTTCTTCTATTCTTTCTTCTATAGAATCTTGCCAGTTCATCAAAAACAGAATATTCCACGGAAATAGAGCAAGCACAACAGATCTGACAAAACACAGGCATGTGCCCTGCCAGCTCTGCAAGGTGGCCTTGGAACCAAAATGTGAAAGTTTCATACCCGCTGCTCCCAGCCTGTTCTGGGAAGAACTAGGAGGTACCAGTCCCTGAGTAGTCTTGCTCTACAAAAATTCTGTTCTTACAGCTCAGAGAAGCAGATGTTCTGAGGATCACAGTAACTAAGGAGCGAAACAGCCTAAGAACCTGGCAGCCTTACCTGGGGCTCATTCAGATTTTGCATGCTCACTCATAGGCAACACCGCTCTGGTATCCCATTGGGATCGAGAGTATCTCATCTCAACAATTTGGTCAGTTGGTCCACAGCTGTTCAGAAGTGGACAGATGTAAAATTGGTAATAATCTTGGCAATGTCAGTCAGCATCACCTAAGATATCCCAGGGTATTTCATCTTGCTTTAACGTGTGCACAGTTGAACCCAGGAGGTGGCTGGCAGAATCCAGAAAACTATTAGGCCTCTTTTTTTCAAATTAGAAACAAAAAGTTTTCCAATAACTTGAAAGGCAAGAAATAAAAACTCTGTTTCCTAGCCAGCTGTAGCAAGGATCAAAAATGTCATTATGAACTTGCCTCCTTAAAAAATGGCTACGAGCTGTCACATAGCATTTCATCATTCCTTTACCTAGTCATTCTTTGGTTTCATTAAGTTCACACTTTTTACTGGAACTTTACAAAGTTTTCATCTATTTTTCCTCTTTATTATTCCAAACAGGAGACTAGAAACATCATTACCAAACTGAAACAGTTCCTGCTTGTGTGTGCATGCTTTCTCACGTTATTCTCACACATTTCTCACAATATACATTATCTATTCATGCATATGCACAGTTAGTAAAGACACCTAAATAACAAAGTACTCTCTTGCTGTATTAGAAAAAAATTGTCTTCCATTAACTGCTTCCAGGATGTATGCAATTATTTACATTTCTTATTTTCTCCTATTTACATGGAACTCAAATTTATTATTATTCTTCATTTCGCTTGTAAAGAGCTAAATATATTCAATAAGAGAATGGAGGGAGTGATTCCTTTACCAGTTATCTCCTTTTACAGATTGATAATCCCTCCTATACAATATTACGATTTTGAAAAAATTAGAAACATGATAGAAACTTGATAGAAAAGATAATCCTAGATTATTCCCAAGCACAGTCCATAGTTAAGTAGCTGGCTTATCCTTTCTTTCTCTCTTCATATAAATTTTCTTTAATTTTTGCTACTGATAATGAAACAATGATTAAAGATAATTAGAATAACCTAAGATACCAAGGATTTTCCAGCAAATAGAGTAATTAGAATAACTTACTTTATTTAATGTATTCTACTAACCTTTGAAGCTGTCTGATTTAAGACATTTATTTTCTTCACATACTCAAACAGAAAGAAATTGTGCCAATTGGCAACAAAGGCCTACAAAACAACCCCAAGAAGCAGTTCTTGAGAAAAGCTGATCTTGAAAGGACTTTTTTTTAATTTAATTTAATTAATTTAATTAATTTTTTTTTAATTAATACCATGATGGGGGTTGGTTTGATTGTTTATTTTTCCAACCTTCTGATCATGCACATTGGTTGCAAAAGCAAAGATACAAAAGAATATTCTTCCTTTTTATTTTTTAGTTAAAAAAAATATTTTATTTTATTTTTTTATTTTATTTATTTTTAGTTAAAAAAAAAAAAAAGACAAGTAGCACATCAGACAGAGAAACAACAACTGGAAATGAATCCGCTGAAATGAATGTTAAAATAAGAAGGAATTGCCAATAAAGCTATTCATGACCACAGATAAAGATCTCTTTTTTGTTCTTTACGCCATTTTGACTTTCTTTTCAGAAAGAAAATGGAAATGTGGAATTTGGATTTAGATACTCAGGTTCCCAAATCTCTTTTAAATCACTGTTTTAAGATATGGCTGAACAGTAAAGACAAAGCATTAGAAGTTTTTATCCAATAGATTTATGATACAATACTGATTTCATCAAAAGTGATCATAAGCTATTTCACATAGAACTCCATTGTTCATTCCTCATAAAAAAGATCAATAGAAGTTAGGCAAGAAATTAAGCTGAAAAGTCAGTTGAGACCAATGCAGATATCTCCATTTCTATCAAACAGAAGTCAGCTCTGGTTCTATAAATTAAGAACTGCAGCATCTTATAGGTTTCTGGCATACAAATATATTAAATCTGAGTAATTAGAAGAAAAAGCATTTGTTTTTAACCATGCAGCAGACCTCAACACTCTGGCTGATTAAATTCATAGAGTCTTTAACCAACCACTTCACAAATGATTTCTACAATGAACTCAAGGTATCATTCTAACCTTTCTTTTATATAGCAGATTAACTAGCACAGAATTTAACTTAATTACTACTCTCCCTTTCACCACCTCAAGATTGCCAGAGATTATTCAAATTAAAGAAACTTTCTTTTTACTAGGTTACTCTATGGAATTTCCTGTCTCATTACCAGAATGTCTTTTTACATTCCACTAGCAAATAATGGGATTGACTTTGTATTAAAATAAGCTGGCAGGGACATCCAGGAAGTTGCACAGACTTTGGAATTTATTCAAATGTTTAGAATCATGGATTCCACATACTGAAGTCAGCAGGAGCATCTGGAGTTCATCCAGTCCAACACACTGTTCAAAGCACAGTCAACTACAGCTATGTCCATTTGGATTTTGGATGGGAAGTCCACAAACTCTCTGGGAAAGCTGCTCCAGTGTCCAGCCACCCTTGCAGTAAAAAAAAATTCTTGTTCAAATGCAATTTCCTGTATTTCAGTTTGTGCCTATTGCCTCTTGTCCTGTCACTAGGAAATCCCTCAGGCATGTCTAGCTTTGTGTTCTTTCCTCCCTCCCATCAGGTATTTCTGCACACTAATCCCTGGAACTAATCACACAGTTCCCCCGGAGCCTTCTGTTCTCCAGGCTGAACACTCCCAGCTCTCTCAGCCCCCACTTACATGGTTAGTGCTCCAAATCCTTAACCAGCTTCACAGCCCTCCACTGGACTCTATACCATACAGACATACTGGAGAGCTCAGCACTAGACATAGCACTCCAGATGTGTCTCACCAGAGCTCAGAAAAGGTGAAAGATCAGCCCCTTGACCTGCTGGCTGTGCTCTTCCTAACGGAGTGCAGGAGGCTGTTGGCCTTTGCTGTGAGAGCACTTTACTCGCTCATGGAGAACTTAATGTATGGCTTAGCCTTTCCCTTTCCTGAACTTCACGAGGTTTCTTGTCAGCCCTTTTCTCCTATTGAGCTCCCTCTCCAAAGGGCAGCACAACCAGCTGCTGTATCAGCCATTCCTTCCAGTTCTGTATTATCTGCAAGCTTGCTGACAGTGCACTCTCCCATCATCCAGGGCATTAAAAAGTACTGGACCCAGTATTGACCCCGAGGGTATACCACTAGCTACTGATCTTCATTTGGACTCTGTGATGCTGATCCCAACCCTTTGAGCACAGCACCTGAGAGTGAGGTGGGCTAAAAACTGGCTAAGCTTCTCCAGTCCATACTTCATCGGTTTGTGTTACAGGACACAGTGTCAGAAGCCTGACCAAAGTCAAGTTAAACAATATCCAGCATGCTCTCACACTGGACACATGTAAAGATTGCACAGAGGTATGTGGGGTAGTGTAGGTTACATAGTTAGCCATTAAGGGTTTTTTAAGAGAAGAATTTAAGGCATTCTGTATATTTTTAGAAAAAATGATGCTTTTGTTAAAATCCTAGATTTGGTCTTCATTTGTCTGCAATATCAATATTCTATTAAGAGTTCCCTGAACTGTCAATGACTGATCATTTCATTAAGAATCGTTACATAAACAAGAAGTAAATACCTTTAATTCAAAACCAAATACAATTTAGTAATGTATTTGGACAACAAAAACTGGCTGTCCTAAACAGAGAATCAAAACCAAGATAAATGCATTCTGAAACACCAGATTTCAGTAGTGTTCCTATCAATGGCATACTATCATTCAGAAAACTGATGAGTCTTTAACATCCTCCAGAAAATAGGAAAGTAGTCAAGAAAACCTCAAGTAATGACAACCATTTTCCACAAGGTATATTAAAAGAAAAAAATCTTGTAAATTAAACAGCTAGGTAGATGTTAACAAATACTTTAACTTTTATTTATAATGCTTGTTTCTTACCATAGTCAAGAATTTATTTCCTCTTGGAGAGAGAAAATGCTACTTTATTGAAGGTTCCCTGGAAAAAAATTAGTCTTCAGCAACCCAATATATTTCCAGTCCTGACAGGTATACCAAATACAAATTACTGATTATTGTACTGAATCATCCTCTACAGAGCCATGAGTTGCTCACCACGCTACATTACTTCAATGCAAGCCTTAAGTTAAGATCCAATTAATCCTAAAATAGCTTGGCTCAGAACCGTTAAATGAAAAACAGGGCTTAAGAATAGAAAATCTCTCATTATCTTTCTCTAGTTCATGTGCATAGATCCCAATTTATTGCAAATTCTGTAAGACCATCTATAACCAGGTAAATTTAACTGCAGCTTATTTTTCAACTGTAAATCTATTGGGGGAATTCACTAGACTACTTTTGTCTTCTAAGCACGCTAAAAAAAACTTCCTGAACAATTCATATCTGATTTCCCTATAAAACTGTGGTTGACAAAAGTTAACATTTAGAAGAATAATTTTCAATTACACATACTTCATATAAAATGTGAAAAAAAAACACTGTAGGAGTGTTCAAAGTAAACTGAAGTACTTGGCCAATGTCAACAATAGAATTATGAAACCTACATGTTTTCCTGCATAAATGCCAACTTAATATGCCATATGAGCATACCAGTTTTACCAGAATAAATCTCTTTTTTTTTTCCAGAAAAAAAAGTCATTAAAAAACTCCTGAATAAGAAAAATGAGTGACACTTGCCACCCACATATCACACACTGAAATTTTTTGTAGTTTACATTTTGCTATACCTGACTTCCAAACTTCTGTTGTTCTGTGGAACAACAATGTTTTTTTATAAAACATATGAATATGAAGAGAACAGAAAGCAAGAGCATTTGAATCTATTCTTTTTACAAAAAGACAGAGTACAAGCTCTGTTTGTTCATGTTACTATAGAAATACAAAAAAAAGGATTTCAGGAAGTCAGTTCAACCACTTGCCTGAATAGCCAACAGATATTCTGTTCTTGAAGACTTTAACAAGGAATTTCTTCAAACTCCCTGGTTATTCTAGTCTGCCATGTCTCGGCTCAGTTCTTCAACCAGAGAGCAATTACACAGAACTTTTCAAGATGCATATTAGTGAAAGTAACCAAGAAGGACAACTCGAACAGTCCCCTATTATTAACTCCCATGGCGTCATTGGCAATGATTTGGAACATCCGATGTTAAAGTATATAATTGAAAAAATAACATATTTACAGAACTCTAAACAGATGCTGTAATCTTCAGCTGGAATAATTGCTTGGAATCCTTTTCATTATATGGAGAAAGTTAGAAAGACATCAAGCTAAACAGATAGAGGTATAAAGCTGTATATGAAAATGCATTTCTTCAGTCATAGCTCTTGGATTCTTTAATTAATGAACTGAATTATCAATTTTACAGATTCACAATATCATGTAGCCACACAGACAATTTCACTGGAAGCTACACTTAAACCATGTTCCAGAGCTCTACAAAAGATGTACATGCCTTAGCAGAACTGGTGATGTCCTTCCAGCAGTTTCACTATCATCATCACCAACAACAACAAACAAGGACAAGCAATTTGAAAATAGTAAAATATGCATATGTAGACATGTATCAATATACAATCCATGGACTGGTTGTAATACTATTCATATCTGGCAAGAAGATTTCTTAGGACAAAATTTTAACTCGCATCACCATAGCAGTTTTCTATCAAAGAGCAAACACTAGCTGACAGATACTGAGATGAGAAGGTTTGAGTTTTTAAGTCATGAAAAATGTATTCATGAAGGAAATTATACACTCCAAATACATTTTCAGCATTCTATTAAAACATAATCATATTGGACTGCTGACTATATCCCAACTCCAAAACATAAATGCAAATTAGCCCCAAAGTAATGGAACTTTAAAGGTGTCAAAGACTATGATTTTTGAAATAGCTTATGCTCTCTGAAGCCTGTCTGACAGGAACAGGTTAGGTAAACCCATATGCGAATGAAGAACATAAGTTTTCCCATAAAGAGCTGTAGCAGACATTAAAAGTGCCTGGAGCTTTTTCCCAATTTGGTTATTTGATTCACACAATGTAAATTTTCCCTGGTAAGAGATACCATTTTGTGCCCTAATTTCCTATTTATGGAATATCAGTCTTTTTATTACTTTTTATTACTATTTATTACTAACCATCAGTATCCACTTTTCTGCAGTTACAGCACATGGGCAATTAAGGTAAAAAAGCCCCCAAGAGATGCAAATACCTAACAAAGATGACCAGGCAATTCTTTAAATTAAAAATATGAAACATTCCCCTTTTAAGCTGAAAAAAAAAAAACCAACAACTTTCTTCAATCTGAAAGATCTCTTGTAGAGGAATTCTTGCAGATTCCAGAAGTACCAAAAATGTTTCCCCCGAGCACTGAAATGAAAAATCCACTGCTCAGAGCAAGATTAAGTAGCTTAAATGCAAGATACACTGCACCACTTTGATGATAAACCAAAGTGTCTTGTCTTCCCTCTATCCAGGCAAGCGTTAAAAGTTTTCATCAGGAAATCATAAAGTACAAGCAACATGAAGTTTGAGGTATCTGTATGCTTGAGGTATCTATATATCCTTCCACTCTAAAAGAGTAAGAATTGCAATAAAATACTGCACAAAACATTATCAATCACAGGCAGTCTCTACATAGAGACTGTGGGTCAGACTTCAAGCTGTTGTTGAAGAGTACTGGGTACAGGGCTAAAGCAAGGCATTAGCACTCCACAGCACTCAAATTTATGAGTTGAGACAAAGGGTAAAGCCCAGAACCATGCTATCAATCAAGACCCCTGGTTTTCCATCCATTTCTTGGTTTTGAATTTCCAGTGCTCAGGTTCCAGAAAGTGAAAAATAATTGCAATTTGAAATCTAGACAGGCACAACTGCACAAGTCCCAACTATCTGCTTTATCATCTTTCCTGCAGTTGGACCTTCCCCATGGCTATAGAGGGCTCTGTACAGTCCAGCTCACTCCCTGACTCAGGTGTTCCCCTACTTTCAAGGATCCTAGTTCCTAGTCTCATCCTCATAGCATTTCAGTTTATATGCTCAGATCCAAATTTGCCTCAAATCCAAATGAGTCTCATATGCAGAAGTTGTGGATAGAAACATGTGGTGAAGCAACAGGCTTTAAA
Organism: Gallinago jamesoni; assembly: GCA_025769975.1. Taxonomy (NCBI): domain Eukaryota; kingdom Metazoa; phylum Chordata; class Aves; order Charadriiformes; family Scolopacidae; genus Gallinago; species Gallinago jamesoni. The sequence goes on along the minus strand of JAOQGH010000002.1, from coordinate 5,308,251 downwards.
GAACCTTCAGGGAACCCAAGGAGCTAAAGGTCCAGCAGCTGCATTCCCAGCAAGATTCAAGTATATCACATGTGCAATACAGGTGCTTCATTATTTGCCACCAACTACTTTGTTTCTCTTGCAGCATCACTCCTGGAATGGTCCAACGTTGTCAGCCACAAAGCAGATGGAATTTATAGTCAGCCTCAGCTTGACCTGCCCTTAAGCTATATGGATGGTCAGGGCTTGATTATCAATACCCTAGATAAGTAATATAAGTATGTACAATGTGGTCAACTTCAGTCCACTTCCTGATCTGCCCTCAAGGTAAAATGCATCATTAGTCTCCTTCCATTTTCTTAAATGTCTCATTAAGAGACTGAAAACACTGCTGGAGTGGGAAGGGATGGCTTGGCTCTGCTCCATGCCACGCTCAGTATCATGGTGCCACACACATGGTGTAGCTGTGGTACAGCAAGCAGCAGCAGCTGCCATCACCTGTGGCATGAAAAGGACATGGATGTCCAGAACTGCAGGCTGCTAGTTTGCACAGTCACACATTTCTGTGAATTTGGTGTGAAATATTCTGTGAAATATTTTTAATAAGAGAAATTGTTTAGTGGCACTGACACATTTTTCAAATCTCTATGAAGTTGGTGATACATTCAAAACCAACAAAACATATTGGTTTTATAAATAAATTTTCAAATCTCAATGTTTCAGATTTTTCTTTGAAAATAATTTTAAAAGTTGAAGTGTCGAAAACATGCAAAAACTTTCAAAATGACAATGAAAATGCAAACTATTTTACTGACATTATTTGACCCAAACCCATGTAATTTTAACATTAAAAAAACAGTTAAGAATCAGAAGTTTTTGAAATCAACAACAAGAAAGAAAGAAAGCACAAAAGATACAAAGTATACTGTCCCAGCATGCATTATGGGGTGTGTGCATATAGCGCATGTATATATATATACACATCTAACCAATATCCAGAATAGGCTGAAAAACTAACAAGGCTCAAGTATCAAGAAATAACCTTACAAAAGTAAGGGAACTTTAAAGGAAGCACCTGTCATACAAAGGTTAGTATATCTGACTTTTTTTCTACCAACCTTTTTTCAGTGATCTAGATTCAAACCCACAGGTGGGTGCAGATTAATTATTCAGACATACCCTCCCTAGTTAATGAAGGCACAGAAAGCAGTGCCTGCAATCATCCTAACTACTCCATTGCTGCTCACAACAGCCACTTTAACCCACACTCAATCACAACTCTATTATCTGTTTTTATCACCCAGATAAGTGCATATCCCTATTGTGACTGGGAGCAAAAGCAGAGAGAGAACTCAAGAATCATGGAGTTAGTATTACTGCACTCGAATGTATTCAGTAACTTTTCATTTTGAAGCACGAGCAGAGACAAGACAAGAGCTTGTCATTAGGAAAATGCAAGTGCTTATTACCAGAACAAAATGATTGCTCCTACAGAGACATTGTTCTTCGCACACCGTAGTATGATTCTGCTATTGATAACCTATCCAACTTCTGAGCAGTAATTCCTGTTATTTGATGTCCTGAAATGCAAATGTATCCCTTAACAATATATGTTTATGATTAAAATTCAGAGAGGATAACAATAGTACACAAATAATTCCAAAATACCAGAAGAAAAATTGCTGCCTTTCAGAACAATTATAAATATATTTGCAATTTACTCTATGTCTGAATTACTTTGTGAACAGAAAAACTTAAAGGTTCTTGGAGACAGAGTGGGTCTTCATTAACGTAGAGAACATTTTGCTTATCTTTCCATTGCATTACCTCAATGTCATTCGGCCTCTGTGAAAAACAGCCATTTACATAAAAGACAGTATCTGCTGAAAAGTCGCTTCTCCCAGGTGGCGGTAAAAACTCTTAAGTTTTATCGTGACACCAACAGGCCCCTGATTTCACTTGATGTCCTTAAGGCTTAATAGAGATTTTGAATAATTGGGGGAAAAAAAAAAACACACATGCAAAAAAACAAAAAACCCAAAACAACAAAAACCACCACCACCAAACTAAAACCCAACAAACTGAAGAACCACAAAAGCTATATTCCTCATACTGTCTCAAACAGTTAGGGCTAAATCTTAAGTTCCCATATATTTGTTTAGGGAGTGTGGGCTAGTTTCAAAAAAACAGATGATGCAGAACTTAGGCACTCAAGACCTTGGCAATGATCCTGTTAAAGCTAAACACTTACCCACAAGCAACCTGCATTCACCATCAGCACAAGACCCAGGGGTTTTAGAGATAAACTGGATGTTACCAGTGTCAGTGCAGCTCATACACCTTCCTCACAAACCAGCTGACAGAGAAGGATTTGCAAAGGTGGCACTTACTGTGTGTGGTGTATCTGAAGCAATGCAGCTCCCCCAGCAACACTCAGAAAGAAGCCTTAAGAAAAGTAATCAAACCAATATACCAGCAAGAAATGACAGACACATATCCAGAAAAAAAAATCTTCCAAGCAGCTTATTACTACAACTCATAAAAGTGACTGAAAAGAAGTGAAATGACAGTGGGTAAGCTATGTTTTGTGAACCATATACCATCAGGATGAAGACAGGAGCAAAACCATGTATTTTTGTGGATAGTGGGCAAGGAAAGCTTTCCAGTCTCATATATGAGCTGTGGTACAGATCCTCTGTCCTCTCTCTGGGCACAGGGCACAAATGCACAATAAGAACATACACATAGACTCATATGAAATATTACACAGACAATGCGATTGCTGGTGGAGTAAAACAGCATCCCCAAGGAGAGGAAGGGAATGACAACCTAGTCCTTAAATTGTACTATGTTAACAAATGGCTGGCATCATTTTTATAGCTCATTCAATTCACAGTCCTAGCTTATTGAAAATATTAATAGAAGAGCCCAGAAGACAGTGATAAATCAACACTGTCTCCTGGATCTATTTTTCAGTGAGTTAGAGTTGTGAAATAAAGTAACTGACACCTGATAATCTTCTTATTGAAAAACTTATTTAATCCAGTCTCAGTAAAAGCTATAAACTATCCTTCATGAGAGTTTTCCCATTGAGATCAATATTAATTGTATAAGCAGATCAAGAACACTATAAGAAACCAAAAACTTTAAATTCACTCCTAGGGTAACACTTCATACCTTTAAATCTTCTCTATTTTTCTCTTTCTGCTTCCCTCCTTGTCTTTGCCACCTTGTGCAGACACTGTGTTTTGCAGCAAATTATGACATTTTCCCTTTTTGCTGTATTTAAATGGCTGATTCCTGAACTTCTCAAGTCAGTCGAGTAGATTGTTGTGCTGGGGTAGAGTTAATTTTCTTCAGAGTAGCTAGTATGGGGCTATGTTTTGGACTTGTCCTGAAAACAGTGTTGATCAGACGTGAATGTATTACAGGGTGCATAAGAAGCTGGGAGGGGACACAGCCTGGACAGCTGACCCCAGCTGACCAAATGGATATACCATACCACATGGTGTCATGCTCAGCAAATAAAGCTGGGAGAAAAAGAAGGAAGGGGGAACATTTGAAGTTATGGCATTTGTCTTCCCAAGTAACCATTACATGTGATGGAGCCCTGCTTTCCTGGAGATGGCTGACTACTTGCCTGCCCATGGGAAGCAGTGAATGAATTACCTGTTTTCCTTTGCTTTCATGAACGGCTTTTGCTCTACTTATTAAACTGTCTTTATCTCAACCCACAAGTTTTCTCACTTTTACTCTTCTGATTCTCTCCCACATCCCACTAGGGGAGAGTAATCTTTTGGAGTAATGTTGCTTGCTATACACCACATCTGCATCCTCTCATGCTCTCTGGCTACTACATGTTGATGCCTTCCCATGTTAAACTTTCATCCATTTAACAGCAAACCTGATCCACCCTATAACAGATACCACAACAGGCATCTGCTGCAAGAAGGTATCAAAGACTAACATTCCAAGGTAACCGAGCTAAAGAAATCTCACCTAGCTAACCCATGCATGAAGCACCACCAGAGAGGTTCAAGAATTATGTTGTATTCAACAGAAACTACAGCTAAATTTTGAGTAAACACATGAAAGCATCTTCATTTGCTATAGGGACTGAAAAAGCAACTTGAATTCACAGAAAATGAAAGACCCACCTGCCCTTCATCCGCTGGGTAAATAAAAAGAAAATATCAACAAATACAGTATCTTAAATGAAAAAAGATCTGATATGAATAGATTATCTTAGTCCCTACACTTCATTATCCTAATGACAATAGGATAAAACACAGAAAACATTCTCAGTAGAACAGATTTGGACTGGGTTAACTAGTATGACTTACAGAATAGAAAGGAATTTCAGCTGCCTAAAAAAGAAACAAATAGCTGTATCATACAATTATCCTCTCAATGTGCCCTATGAATCATCTTGAAATATCTTTAGATAAGAACAGTGTGCCTACAGAAAATGTTTCCAGAGGAAAAGCATGATATTAACACTGTGTACTCATATTAATAGTATCTGAGTCTCCACTGTTTTATCATTTAACTGCCAGACATAAAAGTGGCAAATCCATTCTTTAAATCTAGTACTGTTTCTTTCTGAAACAAAATCAAACTATATCTCTTTTCAAAAATTCGCAGATTAATTGGCCTATAAGCATGCCAGATAACCAGATTTTTGGATTTACCAAAGAGTCCTCTCTCTAATTTAGAAATTAAGTCATTTCTACGCTTGTGATGTGGTGCTCTTAAACAGATCAAATGTAGTGGCGTGAACACTCTACTTTAAAATTATACTAACAGATTACTTACATTTTAAGGAATTATTATTTAAATTCTTACATTCTACAAGAACTGAGATTATGTTTTAAAACTCTTGTCCTTGACTTTTAAGAGGAAACTAGGGAATGAAATCACAAAGAAGCTCTTGTTGTGAGCATATGAAGGATTATGTCTATTCTGTATTAGTCACAGTTCACAATAAGCATAAAATAACTTAAACATGAGTACATTGTATGTGTAATACAGCATTTTCCACAGAGTCTATGATACAATAAGGTTCTTACTATTTCTGGAGATCCATATTTAGCTTTTACTTGGACTTATTTAGAAAAATGTTCCTTTCAACCTAGTAAAGAGCATGCTGAGAAATATAGGTTAAACTCTAATTTACACTAATTATAGGTTAAATTCTAATATGCGCTAAAATAGGCTTTGAGATAGACACTAAAAAAAGGAAAAAAGTTGGGTTACCTACATTGTTTATGTACTCAGAAAGCAGGTCTTGGAGAGCTTGGCGGATAGCATTGCATTCAGCAATGATACGTTCTCGATGAAAATCACGTGTGCAGGAAGAATCAGCCAGCAAAGCCGCTCCACTGATAATAGCTTCCAGACGTTTCTCTAGTGATGGCCTTACTTTCTCTTCATTCACTACAAGTGGATCCAGGATTATTAAATTCTGGAAAACATCAGGTGTACAGGTAAGAAAAGTCAGCCCAATGAGCTTGCTGCTTTATTTTTTACTTGCATGAATTACAGTGACATTATGCTTCCTAGACGCAACTAGCCCTTTCCCCTTGCAGTATCCAAAATACTTTTGACTGTGGCAGATTCTGTTTTCCCTACTGGGGCTATGCATACAGGTCATCTGCAGACAAAGCCAAGTTCTCTCTGCCATCCAGATCTCACTAGGCCTAAACCAATATCCATGTTACCAAATCCTGCTGGCCTGGAGTCAGCACTAAGATGGCAACGGAGCTTGTCTCTGACAACTGCCTTGTCTCTAAGTCCTTCCTCTCTTTCTTACTTTCACTGCATAAGATTCAAGATTTCCATCCTCTCCTATAGCTGTATCTGGCTTTTCTTCTTCTATAAGGCATTTAAGTTCTGGAGACAGAAACACTACTTGTCTACCGTTATGAACATGCATGCATTCTTATCACTGCAGTATCTATTTGGTCTATCAATCTTGACAACATCATACTCAACAAAAAGCTATCAACCCCATTTTATAAGCATAGCACTGAGGCCCAGACTGCCAGGTTTACTGCCATACAGACAGTATGTCTTAAAACAGGCAACTGCATGCCATCTTCCCAAGTTCTCAGCCAGCATTGTTTCTCCTCTTCAAGTTTTGTCACTGCAGTTGTAAAAAAAGTGTTTCTTATTTCAAACTCCTTCCTGTGTCTGTCTATGCTTACTGAGGGTTATCGGTCTTCCTTATCTTCCCGTAGAGTGGGCCTATCTTGTACATTTACCTTGTAAATTCTTAAAAGGATCTTGTGTATCTTATACTAAGCTTGCAATGTCTATGTACAATTATGACACTGTGTGTGAGTTTATTACTCAGTAATATTCTGTGTTTTACCTAAGTATTTCAGAGCAGAGACTCAGCTTTGTTTTAAAGAGGGGTTTAATATCTCCAAAACTTAGACTATTAAGAGATCGGGAAGTCCTCTGGATTGAACATGAAAGCAGCAGTGCTGAGTGCTAACTCACAGCTGAGAACACTAAATCTGATCACATGAGCAGCCTAGTACCGCTGATTTTTAGCCTAATACAGTCCCATACTGTCACACAAAGTCACTGCTGCTACCTTAAACGGACTGAAGATTGGCAAAGATCAAAATAGCAGTTTTTGTTCAACAATTGTTATTTCAAAGGACATAGATATAAATGTTCTCTTGCTTCTCACTCACTAAGGTAATCAAAAGGAGACAACTTTTTTGGTATGATAAAATTAATTACATTTATGCATCAAGCAAACATTCCAAAGAGAAAGAAAATGACAGGTGATATGTTCACAAAATGTGAAAGAATGTTCAAGCTTCAGTATTTAAAGAAATTCAAACTAGTAAATTTTAGTCTAACTGAACATCTGAAACAGTGTCATTATGGTCTAGATCACCAAGTCTGTATTCCACTTAAATCCATTCACCTGTTACATCCATATGTAGTTCCAAGCTTTCAGAAGTAATATTATACAGTAAAATTATGGTGTCTACCCCTAAGTGGAATTTAGGCCAGGTAAATCAGAACTTATCTGTGTTTATCCAGTATGTGCCAGACTACTTTTAAGCTGGAGAATTTAAATTATTTTTTCAATTTAGATTTATTATCACAATTTCAGGTACTGTCTAGCTTAGGCAATTCTAAGAGTAGTGGAAATGTTCTATTAGAGTATCATGAGATAAAACTTATAAAGATAAAACAGCAAGGAAAGGGGACTTGTCACCTTGAAATTTTCTTGCTGGTTATTATTAACATTCTTACCACGTTAGGTATGATTTAGGGAAAGAAAGACTTTTTTATGTGCTCAATCCTCCCACTTTTTCTGACCTATACAAGAAATGTTTTGAGAGAGCTGGCAGATTCTCCAGCAAAATTAGAGAAAAATCAGACTTCATAATCTGAGTATTTCCAAAGGAAGACACTGCAGGTTCTTTCTGCATTACTGTATCATTCAAATGGAAGTTTGTATTTCCCAAATTGCAGGATCAGTGTAGGTTTCACCTCCACTACTGTTTCATTGCCCTGAAGTCTTTAAATTTAAAAGAATTTAAAAGCATTCTAGTTATTTAAGTACTCTCAGCACTTCAGCCCCATACTTACTACCTATTTACATACACAAAATCAGCAGTCAATGAATCTTCTTAAATAACCTCTGTAAGACCTTCTGGGTCCTAAAGTTCTAGGATTACATGATGCTTTGTACCAGAAACTCAGACTACATGGACTCTAGTCCTCAAATTTCTGGAAACAATGACTAGAAAGAAAAGATACTAGTGGATTTCTGTATGTCTCCACATTTTCTGTGTTGAATTTTGGGATTGTCACACCACTGCAAACTATCACAAAAATCAGGCCAGTGCTACTGCTAGTGCAATTTTCTGTTGTCTATTCTGAGAGACTATAACAAGCCTAAATTAAGTTTACGGACTTGTTTCAGCAAGTGATAGGACAGACCATCAAAATGGTTTATGGGTCTATGTCAGATATTTATGTGCATCCAGCAGATAATACTTTAACTTAATCTAAAGTTGTAACTACGAATTTCCAAGCTCCTGAATTTTCTCAAACCAGTGTTCACCTAACCAGATACATATAATATATGAAAGGGAGTTTATGTGCAAGCAGGAGGGAAAGAGCTTAAAGATTTTGAAGATGAAAACCATAGCTATTTGAATATCCATAAAAGCAACGCACAAACCCTATTTGTATGCCTGAATTATTTGCCAATTAAAAGATGTAAAAAATGCATTGATCAATGGAAACATTCATCTCACGTGTAACTTTGGAACCAAAGTCAAACTGGGATGGAACCATAATTTGCCCACTATCAAAAACAGAGCAAAGGAAACAGGCAGTCGACTGCCTTCATCCCCTTTTGCAGAAGTAGAGTAGCTGGAGCCAGTTAAGAACTACTCAATTCTTCTTGGTTCCTGTCAGCCAGGACCTGGGGGATCCCACCAGGAAGGCTAAAATCCAAAGAAAAGAAAGAGGGCTTGCACAGAATGAAGATGGGTTGCTCTTCTACTCCAAAGTATCTCCATATACCTTAACCTCTTGCTGGCAGCAGACTGGCTCTCCCACACAACAGCATAGGAAGTCATTTTGCTTTTGCAGGCAACTTCTTAATTGCTAATGCCTAGAGCCAGGCCTGATAGGCGCAGTAATCCAGCTCTTAATGTCACCGTCAGAAGCTTTCCTACTGCAATTACAACATTAAGACTCCTGTGTCCTTTTCTATAATAGCTACTTCCACAGAAGGAAGGAAATGTACCTGAAGACACTCCTCTGGAAGGGTGAAGGCAGTAAGATACCACTTGGATCCCACACGGATAACTTAGAGACACATGAGGAGTATTAGTATAGGACACCCATTTTTTCCTCATTTCCTCTCTTTGCTGAGCTTCCTGACAATAGTGAGATTATGGCTGAAGGCAAAGGAAAACTGCACCCAATTTACCTGGAGGCAGGGTAAGCTACTATATGTCTCAAACACAATATGCATTTCAGGAAATTAGGGAAATGCAGTAATGGAAATTGTAAAGAAGTAGTAAGAACTGCCATTAAGGACTCTGAAACTCAGGGGAAATTAACCCCTTTCAGCTGTCACCTCTATAAATAATAATACATAACTTTAAAAGCAAAATCAAAATAGTTCTCAGCAGTAAGAACTGTGTTTTCCTGCATAACAAGTGTTTAATGACTGCATTATCTAGGTCTTCATTACTTTGGCTATATCCAAAGACACAGCATTTTAGAAATGAAAAAGCTTTGACTTTAATAATTAGCATATTAGTACAATTTTGGAAAACTACATAAAACTAGGTCATTGATGTTTAATATTTACTTTTTAAAATATATATCATTAACTTACACCCAATAGATAATTTCAAACTAATTTTAGACGCAAAAGACTTGTCCACAATGATCTTCTAAGAATGACAAGAGAAGTATCCAGAGGTCGGGACATTCCTTTCTGATGTGGAAGACAGGTTCATTTGTGTCAGATATTTGAAATTCCCTTATTTGCATTTCAGCTCTGAATAGCAAAGTGTTCTGCAGTTCCTCACCTCTGCTGGAGTTCTGCCACTTGGTCACTATTCACTAGAGCAGCAACTTCTCTCTTGCGCTCCTATATCTCAAGTAATCACCCTCAAAACAAAGCTACATGTACAACATCCAACATAATGTAAAATGCACTTGACAAGTAGAATATTTAAGTGTTGCCACACAGAGAAACAGCTTCATTGCTGGCAGAAGACTAAACACACCTGAAGGCTACAGCCAATTAGCAATTTAGTGAGTAAAATGACTGCCTTTAAATCTCAAATGAAACAAGAGTAGAAACATCTTCCTTTAGGAGACAGTTTGTAGAAAGTCCATGCAAAGATGGACAAATTGCACTGGCAAAAAAAGCTACTACAGTTTAGCTCTATATAAAAAATAAATTAAAAAAGTCCATGCAATAATAACCAGGAAAATATGGTTTAAGATTCTGCCCACAGATTAAATTCTTCAAGCAATTCCATCAAATATTTATTAGTGCATCCATGCAGAAAAGACAATCTAATCTCCAACCAATCAGAAGACACCAGAATCACCTAGGTTGGAAGGGACTTTTCAAGATCACCTAGTCCAACAAATGGAAAAAAAAAACCAAAACAAAACAAAACCAACCACCACCACCAAACAATAAAAATAATAAAAAAAGAAAACACAGACAAACAAAAACCCCCACACAAACCACACCCCAAACAACACCAACCCAACACTAATCCATATCCCCAAGCACCATGTCAACTCGTCTCTTGAATACCTCCAGGGATGGTGCCTCACAAGCAGTTTTGTGGCTTTGCTTTAACAGGGCTAAACAATGGTGAGCTCCCTGACTGCTTAAACGTAAGTGAGCGTTCAAACAGAATTATTAGATCCCTATTTTCTTCCTTGGTGGTCTTCCAATCCATAAGAAAGAGGGATCATGGGTATCCAGAAATGTGGTTATATTTCCTGACATTTTGGACTAATTTACAGTATTTTGACATCTCCTATGTAATTGCTCTGCTAGATAGCCCTGGTCATTAAAGGACCACATATCAGATGACTACACCAACAGAGAGTCAGACAGGCAAGACTTGGATCATTTTGTGACAAACCTCTTTACATTCAGAAGATGCAAGACCAGTGAAAGGCATTAGATAATCCACACCTACATGCTCTTTTAACACCGATCTTCATAGGCAACCAAATTTGTAAAGTTATGAATTACATGGTAGTTATATGGAGCCTCTATGAGGAATTCTTAAGAATCTACGGATTTAAGAGTTAGCTGCTCTAATTTTACTGCTGGTTTTCTCACCTATAAATCTGTAATACCTTTCACACTGTCAGCACTAGCAAAGGAAGAATGACATTGCATAACACCTAGATACTAGATTGTTGGGTAAGCTCCATGATACATTTCCACACTATAAACATTTAATGAGATTTGTTCCCAACAGGCTATTTACTATATCAATCTATTTCATGGCACTGTATTTGCAACAAGAAGATAGAGCAAAGGTTATTTCAGGTCCTTCACCAATAGAACTTTCTGCAAAGAAAGAAAAAGAAAGAAAAGTGCGATCATCTAATTAATAAAATAATTTTAAGAAGTTAAATCCTCTATAAATTGTGCTTTATCTAACTCACACAGACTCAATTTCCATTTGTGTTACACAGGTAAAATATATTTAAAACTCCATAAACAAATAGCTTTTTACAACAGTCAGACTTCTATGCTCTTATGTTTCTGAATAAAAACAAATTTAATCCAAAAGATAATTTTTCCCTTTTGTGATTATCATAATTCTTAAATGTTAAACCAATAATAAAATTAATTACTTTTATTAAAAAAAAATCATTAAAATGGTAATGCTCACATACAGTCAAGATGAATTAATCTAAGATCAGAAGATGCAATCCTTTTGCCAAATTATGTTTAAAAAATATATAAGTAAAACAGGTAAATGATAGCTCTTATTTAAAGTAAGTTATTTGTCATTTAGAGTTTCATTGTACCAAATCATGTGCTACTCTTAAATGATTCTTTTTTTCTTCCATTTATTAATAAAACAGATTAGAAACTGTGATTTTAAAACCCAGTGTGAGAAGCAAGGAAGGATAACATGTAACAGGTAATTATAGCCTGTCCCTTTGGGGTGGAAAGCCCTGTCAGATTCAGCTTTGATTGTGACTGAGAGGTCCATTTTGATGAATAAACTGCAACTACAGGATTTGCATCATATATGGATTTCAATGTATTTCTCTAACCTTTCCTTGAAAATGTCAGACAATATCTATTACCATCATTCATAACATCAATTCTCCTGGAAACATATCAATATTGGAGTTCCAAGGCTGAGATCTGGTAAGTCTAAGAATTTACAACCAAAAAGATCTATATTGCAAATGTGTTTGGAAATTTTCATTCCTTTTGTTGATCTGGGCCTACACAAATTACACCAGATGAGGAGCATGGTCTGTAATCTCATCTACAGAAGGACAGGACAATTTTTGGCAGGACAAAGGAAAGTAGCACTGGTAAGAACCATAGCAGCCATGAGAAAAAGGGAAAGCTCCATACAAAAGCCTAGGATGAGGTCAGGAGTAGAGAAGAGAAAGAACTGACTTTCTCCAAGTATTTGGTTAAATAACGGAAGCAGAAATGCACGATTTGTGAAAGCATACTGGTTATGTCACTATTTAATGATAAGCATAAAATATAATTAGGTTTCTAAATTCTTCAATTATATAAATTAGATAATGAACTCAATAACAAATTTTGGAGTAAAGGACTCCAACTTGTGATATTCTAGTTCAAATGCAGTCAAGGTAGCAGTGGTCATCATCATCCGATAATTACTGTTATTTATAAACTGAACTCAGGGGTTCTGCCCACTTACTCATAGATGTGCCTGTCTCCACCCTTAGTGACACATTTGGAACTACTTGTTGCCTGCTACTCCAACAAAGTCAAATATTGAACGTACATGAAAACTTAATTCCAAACCCTTTTGAAGGAAGTGATCCATCCCAATGAAATAATTTAGAGTGACACTGTTTAGACTAGGACTAAACAGAGCATTAATTTCTAAGGCTTTTAGGTCCGTCACTTATGATAGCGATAGTTCATTTTTAAAAAAAAATTAAAAAAAAAAGAAGAAATAAAACACTTTTCAAAAAATGTTGCAGTCTCACAAGTTTATGGGTTTACATACCTCAAGCTCATCAAGTGCACTTCCAAGAGTAGCTGTGTGAGGAGTAGGTTGTCCCACTTTATTTCCAACTCCTTGGGACGCATTAGAAATTACATTGAGAGCATTCTGTATTTCATTGCAAATTGAATCCTTGCTGGCTGTAAGGGATGCAACATCTGAATGTTCCAAACAAGCTGAACATATTGAATGTAGGAGAGAGGAATTTTCCTTCAGGGATGCACGTGCTGCAGCAATTTCATCTCGCTGATTGCTAGATTTCAAATCCTGTCAGCAAAAGAACATGCTATTTATTTCCAAAAGCACTTCAAAACTGACAAGTAATGTATAAACATTTTTTTTTTTCTCTCTATTCTGTTTAAGGAAACATCAAGTTAAATTCATCAAAGATTGTGAAAATGGACTACAGCAGTACTTACAATTGAATCATCTTTATCTCAGAAGAAATGAACAACGTCTGTGTAAAACAACCCCACTTTTTATTGTGTCTTATAACCAGCACCATGAACCGTCCACATTTTGCTTGTTTTTAAGCACATGAGAAAATGGGCCTGGAAATTAGCTGTCTTTTCTCCCAGATATGTCTTTCTTCATGAACAACAGAGAAAGACAGAGGTGCAGATTGGGTTAAGCATGGAATTCTGTAATTGTTACATCTAAACAAATTTCCTGCTTTTTTTTTTCCTGCCCCACCAGCACATGTCCTAAAGCACACTGCAGAAAGGAATAGCATGTGAGGGATGAGAATCCTGTAGTCATGGAAGTCTGGAAGGTGTGGAAATGAAAAAAGTGCTTTACAGAAGCCATCTCTGTGAAGTGTCACTGCCTATTTTCCCTCTTTCCCTGCTACATATAGACTTAAAGCACTCACAGATCCTACCATACTCATCTTGTTTCTCCCTTCTTCACCCAGATCTCCTTGAAACCCTACTGTCTCATGCCAACCCGGACAACAGTTCAACAGAGCTGCCAAGTCAGATTTAACTGTTGCCAGGAATCAAGCTTGGAAGCTGTTATTTGGACAGCTGAAAGTTATGGACTTTGGGACAACCATACAGTCAACATCAGCATTGTAGGGAGCCTCCTATCTCATCCTATTTTACTCTAGATATTCTGCCCACTCTCCTTCTGCATCTTGTTCCTTTGGGAAAAAAAAAAAAAAACACAACAACAAAAATCCCAAACTAGTAGATATTTGCAAAATGGCCTGGGTGAAGGAGACAGTTAAATTCAGGGTAGGGGGAGGAAATAAAAAAAGGATGGGAAAATAGCACTTCAGAACAATAAAAGCCTGTGGCACCAGCTTCAAATGATGAGAAGAGGCACAATGAAGTATGAACAACAAAATGTATACAAAACTGCTTGCAGCCTGCTCTAAAGCAAGCTGAAGTCTTTCTAATTATTTTCCTTTGCATTGCATCAGGCTCAATATGCATTATTTACAAAAGCATCACAGTATCTACTTGTCACTTCCTAAAGTTTATAAGTTTCTAGTTGAAGAAAAGAGCATTCAATATTATATGAACTAGTCCTATGTTTTTGAAATCTCATTTACTGCTAGGATTGAATTATCTCTAAAACACATTGGACATAGGACTGCACTTTATTTCCTCAGGCTAACTTGGAAATCTTAGGGCTACAGTAAAAAAAAACAACAAAATAAAACAAAAAAATTCACCACAAATGAGAGAGGGAGGAAGGGAGAGAGACAGAAGCAGCGCCTTAAACAGAAGCAGACAATGGTCTAACCAGCATATCACCTGAAGTAGAAAACTGAGTTATTTTCTTAATGTTAACATATTTTTATATTTTCAATAAACCAGTATATCAGTGAATCTTGACTATACAGGAATGACTTCATTGCCCAATGAAGTCATTGGGCAATTGTGTGCTCAAATCCAAATACGAGTGCACCTCCAATCTTTGTAAAGCACCTACAATTTCTCTAGTGCACTCTCAGCAAAAAGTGTTATTTATTTTTAAACACAAACTCTTGTTCTAACTATTGAAACTAACCTTTCCTACTATTAAAGAACACTCCCTTTTCTCCTGTGCTGCAATGAATCTACAGACCTAGAGATACAATGATAAGCCAATACAACACTTCAGTCTCGCTGCCTTCGGTTCTTAAACATTTCTTATTTTGCTTCATCGCATGCAAACAATCAAACTTAACGTCCTTCCAAATGCAAATGTCTGAATTCCTCCTTCTAAAACAGCACTGTCTATCCAGTAAACAAAGGGTTTGTAAGAAATCCAAAACTGGCAAGCCAGTAGCACAAAGCCAGTAATGGCCAGTCAGTAGCATGGCATCCGGAAACCTGTCCAGAAACAGTCTAAAAAATTCAATCTATTAATGTTTCTTCAAGACAGAATGTTTTGTTCTGCACAATACTGTGCACAGTTTCAGAATCAGAGTCTTGGTAAACTAACCTATGAAGAACTATCCACTTTTGTTGAATCGCACTTTTTTAAAAAACATAATGCTTAGACCAATGAAATTCAACTTGTTCAGTTGAGAGCCTTGGAGAGCCCCAAAAGAAGCTGTAGGGTCACTGTTCTTTTCCACTGTGATGAAAAATTAATTCCTCAACATTTTTGATGTGAACAGGAAGAGAGAGTTGATAATCTTAGTCCAATCTTCTGCACAAATGGGACAAAAAACCCTATAATTAAGTGACTTCTCTATCAAATCTTGGCATATGCAGATTATCAGAATAATGTAGCTAGTCCTCTGAGGAAGGAACTTAGTCTCTACAAACACATTCTTAACCCATAGTCTGTAAAACTTTTCCTCTGGAGAGAAAAATATAGAAACGATCTAATTCCTTTTTTACTTGTCAAGGAGAATATACCACTAGGAAACACAAGAAACAACACTGAGAAAGTATCGTTTCTTTTAAGTCATCCTTTGACAGAATATATCACTTGAGAACTACAAGCAGAGTGTTAACATTCTCCTCTGAACTATCGAACCATCACAGTTCTAAACAAGTTGATGGGCACTGTGCTAAATTTGAATGACTTGCACACTTTTCAGACAAGTTTCCAAACTTGAAGGTTTCCCCTTGAAGGGAGAAGTATGTACATAAAGGATTGAATTATCTCTAAAACACAAAGCCAGAACAAGAGGTACAGAACACATACTGTGACCATATTTTGTGTTACTCAGAGATTGTTGCAAGTATGGACAGATCATCTTCCACCCACAGAGGCAGCAGACAAATACGACTACAAAGGAATTTTCCAAACCATTTCTTAATACTACTGTCTTCATACAATAATATATGAGCATCTGTAGTTCATCCAGCTACATTACTGAGCTTTAGCCTGTTTCTCTTTTCCTTCATAGCTTACCACTTTCCTCTTATTCCAACTTCTTTTTAGACTAGTGGACTATTTCCAATAGTCTGGGATGTGTTCTTCCATACTAACTTGGCAGCTGAGCTCTGGATATGCCATATGAGACCAGTTCAGATCAAAGATAATCCTGTCTCCAAATTTTGCCAATCTAAGAGTGACACTACTCCAGGCTGCTGTCCCAGCCCCCCTGGGACATACCATTCTGTCTTTGTCGTACCTGTTTGTCCCTGACAAAAATGCAAAATGGATAGCCACAGATTCCCAGCTTTGGATTGTTCCAGCCAAACATGGTGAATGGACAAGAAGATTTTAAAAAGAAAATTTGAAAACTACCGTCACAGTTAAGCTTCGGTTGCACTATCTCAATAAGAAAAAAATAAAAATAAAAAAAAATCTGCTCTTTATCATGCTTAATGCAATTAAGGTTTGACAGCACAATACACTACTCTTGTTCACTGAGTATTCGTATCAGCACAGCTCATGGGATCCAGGCACCACTGCGGGTATAAATCACACTGCCATATTTTGCAATGGCTGCAGTCAAAATAAGGCTCACAAAGACAGCTTCAAATAAAGTGTGCTGCAGTGCCCCAGCTGACTCTCTGCAGAGGCACATGCCATTGAACTGAATTATATATCTAAGAAAAACAGACATACAAACCCCTACAATTTCATACTACTATAGAGTTACTTTTTACCACAGCTTCTACTTGGGCTCTAGCGTTCAGCTTTCGGTCAAAAGTGACTGCCATATTGTGTGCATTTGGCGACTCAAAAGCAGTAACAAAGCTCAAACTCTTCCGAGTGCATTCATTCACTTCTTATCTAGATATGGCTCTAGTTTACATATTTCAGAAATACTGTGTAGTCTTATTCAGTGGAAGAAAATATCTCACAGACAAGAAAGTGATAAAAGATCTGCGGGTGACAGTGACTGCTGTATTGCTCTTGATTTGTGGCAGCTTGCCCAAGATAATACTTTCACACAGGTTTTAAAGACTTATAGCTGTCAGGGCCCTGAGACCACTGCTAGGCCCTAAAGGCCCTGCCCAGCCTCAGGTGGGGTCTCCATTCACGCTCACCCTTGGGCCCCGGAGGCCCAGCTCAGCTCAGCTCACTCTGGGACCTTCAGTCCCTCTCTGAGCTATGTCACGGGACTGATGGTCTCCAGCTCAGCCACAGCCGTCCCCCCTGCCTGGCTATGGCCCCCCCGATCCAAACCTCAGCCCACAGACTGACCTCCGGAGCTCCATCCTGCCCTGTCACCACAGTGCTTCTGAGACACCACAGGGCTGTCTCTCCCCTGGTTACTCCCACCAGGCCTCACCCTCAACCTGACCCATAGACTGACTTCCTAGCTTGTCCTCTGACCTCCCTTGTCACCACAAACCTTTCTGGTGGTCTGGGCTCTTGGTAGAACCATCTCCTGGCACGGCTGGCTCACCCGGTTGCAGGGTGGTGAGGCTGCCACCTCAGAGAGCAGCCACCCCCCACACCACCTTCCTCTGGACAGAGAAGCATTTCCCATCAGGAGGGATCACCTGTCATGGATTCTATCACAAAGCTGACCCTGCCTACTCTACAAAACATTAAGTTTACAGACGTTGAACAGCATGACCTAATGGCCCCTTTCCTCCACATCAGACTCTTAACTACACCTCTGAACCTGATGGCCTACACAAGAGACTGTACGGCAAAAGAGAGGGGGAAAATCGCCTGACTCAGGAAAATGGCTTCCTTGGCACAAACAAAACATTGCTGGAGCTGTACCACACTGACCACAAAAGGTCACCTCACATGCATTCCCAGCAAGTGAAACACCACCAAGAAGGTATGCCAGTGAATTCAGAACAGCACTGAATCAAAGAAATTTGTTTAAAAACATCTTTGTGCATTTCTCACTGACAGAATCAATGTCCAGCTGCTACCTTCCTCACTCACTGACAAGATTTAAATACTCTAGAAAGCAAATTACTAGAGCTTCCAGTGTCACAGGGACAGAAACTCACTAGAAACTCTTCCTAAAAATATTCCATCTGCTTCTTCACAGAAAGCATGTATGTCCAAAGCCAGTTTGTCCATGTTTTTGCATTTTTACAAAAATACACAGGTTTCCAGGTATGACTCGAGTCCAAACTAGAGATGAATTAAATTAGCACTGTTACACTCCAGAAATCTAGAACTATTTCCTTTCTTATTTCTCTGATACACAATGCTGAATGCTGATAATCCCCAAACAACAGTGTTTGCTGGCATAACAGAAGTAAGCTGTTTCAGAAGATGTATCTTATAGATTGACCAGGTCTGGAGACAAAACCAGGAATCTGTTTACAAAGCAACAACACAATATGCGTTTGAATGTCAGGAATTGCAGGCTATCTTTCAACTAAAAAGTCTTATCTGGCATCCAAATGTATTTTTCCTGACTTCAGAAGTCTTTGGCATTTCTATGCATCTCGTCCTAAACTATACTACAGTGTGTACACAGCGTACATATGCACCTTATATATAAACACACACAAAATACCTATACTCCATAGGGCTATAAACTGCGGGCAGACTTTGTTTGCATCAGTCTTGTGCAGGAATACACAAATGTGAAGTGTCCACTGCAACCACATGTCAATGTCATCAAGGACTAAGCCCTAAGTAATACCCTCTGCCTTTAGGAAGACTCTGCATTGTCTTTCCATAACTTTCAGTCAACTTAGAGAAAACTGGAATCAGATTTACAGGACTGAGGTTCCCACTAGAAACGAAGTTTTGCAACTTTCTGCATGTATACCTATTTACTATTACTCATACTCAAACTGACATATAATACCACAGAAAAGCAAAGCTATCTTATACAAAGTACTAAAAACTGCCCATGACTAGTTAATATCCCAGCTTTTAAATTTTACTTATGCTTTTCAGGAATTTGCTGTTCAGGTAGGGAAGATCCAGTTTCTTTTGATGACTTTGTTGCATCAGATTGCAACTACTGCTCAATATGCTGTGTCTCATATGCTTCAGCAACTTCAGCTCCATTACAGATGACAGAGCAACACCTTGCTGTCACTTCTCTATCCATTATTTCAAAATTTGGTCCCCATGCTTCTAATACCCTGCTCTGTTAACTATCAGTCTCCTAGATGAAGTAGCTGATTTTGAAAGGTAGCAAAGCAATTTTTCCCTGTAAGAATTTTTCTTTGAGCCCAGCAATCCCTTTTCTGCAAACATATATCACTTCATTATTAGTTCACAAAGGTTTTCTCATAGTACGGTTACGGTCACATTTGTCATAAACGAGCATGCCTGGAACTAGAGCAGGTAACATTCATCAGCAAGAAGGCTCCCTCATTAAACAACAGATCTGAGGTTAAGAACCTCTAGAAGATCTTGTCACATCTTGAAGAGCAGTAGATGGCTAATGAAGTGAAGAAGAGGAAAGCAAGGAAAAAGAAAGAAAGGAAATAAAACAAATATAGATTAACTTGAAGAGAGGAAAACAGGAAATGGGGGCGATACAACACAAAACAGTGAGAGTGAAAAAATTTAAGGAAGATTAAGATGAATAATGGATGGGAAGGAGTCAATGATATACCAACCTTACTTGATTCCAAGCACCTGAAAATAGAATAGTCACTGCAGAAACACCCAGAAGTAGGACAGCAGTAGCCTACAGTCCTCTTACATAATTTAATGTGTAAAGCAGCAATCAGTTTTTCTTCATTAACATTTCTATCTAAGGAATATGCTGCCATCAAATACAGTTCAAAATTTTCAGAAGCCCAGTGTTTTCATGGCATCGGTTTTTTTTTTTTACTATCTAAACTTGCTTTGTTTTCAGTGTTTAGTTCTTAACGTGACTTAGAGATCTCTTTCCAGAAAGCTAAACAGCTGGTATGTGTAATTATTTGTTTTAGGAAGGTGGTGTATCAGATAGGGTTAGCTTGACCTATGTTGTTTAAAATTCCACCTTATGCTTTCAGCTAAACAAACTGCTTGTTAACGTCCATCCTTGAGAGAAGAGAGCTCAGATTGACACATAGTTCTGGCGGTCAAGAAAATTTATACTTTCATGTAAAGTTTAATACTAAAACAATCTATCACAGTTTTCAATAGACTAGAGAAGGGATTTGTGCATACATGTCTAAATAAAGTAATACAAGGCAAACAATGCAGATCATGGAGCTTGCAGAAGTAGGAAATTCAGAAGATAAGCCAAAGCAGGACCTGACTTCTTTCCTAGGAGTAAAGACACCTGAAAACTGGTATTTGAGAGAAATGACAGTTTAAAACTATTCTGTAATCACTCACACACACACACAAAAGTAAAACATATTGAGCAAGACTCAATACAAGATCTTTCATATGGTAGTTATTTCAAAGGTATGGAAAATATGAACTACTAACATAGAATGTATAGTACAATGCTCAGAATACAGCTGTTAAAGCTTTAAGGAAACATTTTGGCCTGGGATTTTTTCAATGGAAGATGACTCATTGAAAAATGTGGCAGAATGACATTTATCCACAGTTATTTATTTCTGCAACTCTATTAAATTAATGTAATACCATATGTTGTTATTTTTTACTTGCTTCTTTTCTGAGATTTTAAAACTAAAGTGCATTTGGGGAATATTGATTAGGTTGAACACTTGTTTCATTCTCTGCCTTAGTGGTATTAAGCTACTTAGAAACATCTACAGTAAAAGTAATATTAGTGAAAAGTCATGTTATACATGGCCCACTAACATTTTCCCTGATATGCAGTTTAACAGATACCAGATATTTCACATTTAGGCCATTCTGGTTTAGTCACTTTCTTGTACATATAATAATGTTTAAACGTATTCAACCTGTCAGAAGAGCTCAGGATCTCTTTCTCCAACAAATCAGCTCAGGTTCTCCTAGGTAAAAGTTTTTCCTGGTCAGCTCACAGCACAGTTCAATTTTCCTAGATTTAATATCTCAATATGAAAGATGTGAAATCATCAACAATAAACAGGTACACAACTCTTATCAGACAGCCTGTTCCAACTGCTGTTTTTGCACAGATTGTATGCTCAACAGATATTCATGGCCCTTGCTCCTATTCTTCTGTCAAACTCCAGTTAGAGTTTAACTATTTTTAAACATTCATTATAAATACTTCCCAAATATTTGAAAGAAGCAACTTTCCTATTTTTTTAATTAAAAAACCCTCAAAAGTAAAACAAGCTGAATCAAGTAAATGAATGACATATTCTCACACACTCTCCTAAGATGCACACGATTCAAACACTGCAAGGAATATTAAGTTTCTGTAACATGAAGATTGACATGCATAAAGAGTGGCACTCAAGCAAATGGAACTGAAGTGGTAATCCATCAAAACAAGCCTATTAGCATTACCAATTTCAGAAACGTTAACAGTAGGTTTTGTTTTTGCTGTTCAGCTTAAACTGCAAAATGAGCTTCTTTTGAGTATTTATCATGGACAATACCGTTTCCTCTTTTTCTTGCATATCAGTTTAAGATTTTTAATGTTGTTTTCTGCACACCTTGCAAACACTTACAGGACAGCAACCCAGAGCAAGAAAGAAAAAGCTATAAGCTCTTGAGCTCTGAACTGAATGTTAATGCAATTGTATATGATAGATTTAATACAGAACTGAGAATAAATGACTTCCAGCAGCTGCACTCTGGACCTATAAATTGCTGTGAGTACTATAAAATCCATACAAAGGAAGAACAGCTGTATAATTTACAGCATCAGTATTTGTCAAGAAATGCTGCAAATACAGAACTTTATTTCTTGGTTTTAACATTCCTATAAAAATTAGAAATTACCTATACATGGATTCTATTTAGATTAGAACTTTTATTCATCTCCCCTGATGGCACTTCAATGCAGAATGCAATTTAATTTTTAGCAGTGTAAAATGAAATAAAAAAACCATAAACACTAAAAGTTTTATAAAATAAATGTAAGAAATGTGCATACAGCTAATGATTAGCATGTTATGTTTTGCATGGAATATACTTTGAGAAAATAAGAATAATACACTTATCAGATGATTTATACTATAAAACAGATGATTTATGCTATACAAGAAGCAAAAGTCAGGGGCAAAGGTTTGAACAGTTAGGTTTTTCTCAGAATGCGTCCCTTCCAACGGTACTGACTGTCACAACATCTCACACTGCTATTCCTCCTTATGCTTCAGAGAATTTCACATCATCTTCACAGAATTGTGTCACCAGTCCAAGAGTATGACCCAATATACTGCAAAAATACGCAGTATAACACAGTAGCTATAAAAGTGATATACCCTGTAACCAGTGTCTAAAACCTGAAAAATTTCATTCATTCTTTTTACAGAAGAAATTCAAAGTTCTGGGTCCTAAAGTCACATGTCCATTCATCAGTTATACATGATTGTATATTTGTGAACACCAAACAATGAGAACTCCCTCCAGGGAACTACTAGAGAGAGTCCAGCATAGGGCAACGAAGATGATTAAGGAATTGAAGTGCTTCCCTTACAAGGAAAGGCTCCAAGAACTGGGACTCTTTAGCCTGGACAAGCGAAGGCTGAGGGGAGACCTTATTTATGTTTATAAGTATCTAAAGGGTGGGTTGAAGGATGTTGGAGCCAGACTCTTTTCAGTGGTTTCCAGCGACAGGACAAGGGGCAACGGGCTCAAGCTGGAACATAGGAAGTTCCATTCAAATATGAGGAAAAACTTCTTTATGGTGAGGGAGCCTAAGACAGCCTTCTTGGTTGAGAAGTATTTACATTACTCAGACTTAAGTATTTCTATATAAGCCATTTTTCCCCCTGTTGAATAAAAAGACACCTCATTAGTATTACTTAAACCTTGGAACCTTATAAATTGTAAAATAAATGATATGATTTTCAGTACAAAAGGGCTGTTGTTGAGAAGATGGAAACAGACTCTTCTCAGAGCTAAAGGATGACACCTAAAGGATGACAGGAAAGCAAATTCTCATCAAGAATTACAAGGTAGAAAAAAGTTCTCCACAAGTGGGTAATGCACTGCAACAGGTACCTACGGGGGCTATAAGATTTTCATCCTTAAAGGTATTCAGAATTTGACCAGACAGGACCTGAGCAACCTGATCGAACATAGCGCTGCTTTGAGCAAAACATTGGACTAGAACTCTAGAGGTCCCTATCACCTAAAGTATGATACTAACTCATTATTCAAGGGCTGAAAGTGAATATTCTGTAGCTTTATGGGAAGTCAGGAATCTTCTTTTTGGGGGAATTATATAATAATAACATCCTGCTTTAATGGTCCCCATCAGGATAAAGGGTAAACGATTAATTGTTATATAAGATGCAAAAACACGTATATGTAAATCGCTAACCTCAAAGTACCCCAACGCCCTGGTTTGATGCAGAACGCTCCCACTATTCCACTATTCAGGATATGGAAAACTTGTCATGATGCAAAACTAATGAGCCCTTATTCCACAAATCTGACACACTGGAAAGAGGAAATATTTTAGCAGATTTCTCTTCTCCCCACGCAGAAGGTCAATTTCCAGATAAGTTTGGAGAAAAGATAGACCACAAAATTCAGGTGAGGTAAATGTGTAGAAACAATTGGCTTACTTTGCATTATCTCATGTAGTATTTTCCATTATAGAAAAACCTGCTTTTGTTGTTCATAATTATGATGAATGAGCAGGTTGGGCTAAAACTGATCACACCAGATATCTGGAGGGGGTTATTTGTTTTTTCTTATTTGATGCTTTGTTTGTTTACAGAAAAGATGCATTCAGACACCTTCACCTAAAAGGTTAAGGAAAACATTCTCCCCATGTTAATATAATCTGAGCAGTATTTTCTTGAGAAAATACATTATTTCCATTTTTTGAGGAACTGACTTAAAATTTGCTTGCCTTAATATTGTTGCAGTTGCAACAATAAAGATCAAGTGCAAAATACAGCATAATGGTTAGGGCACTTTTCAGAGAGAAGAAAATTCAGACTCCATCATCCTGGGAGACCACTCTGACAAAGAAGCCACGTTGTGTAAGTGCTCCAAGGTAGGCAAGGCGAAGGAGGAGAAAGTATCTCCATCTCTTCCTTATTTGTTTTGTCACACTGAAAATACTTTTTAACTTTAAGCCTATGTCACAAGGTCAATGTGAAAAAGCAATTTTAACTAAATTGATTCTAAAATCTATTCTTTAAGCAAGTGAGCTAGTTCTCTGCACTAATTACAAGACATCATATTGAAGGAATCACATACTATTCTTCCTGTTAGCCTCTCAGTACATAGTTTGGCTACTTCTCACAAAACAAAAGCAAAACTCTACAGAATTAAAGCAACTATCTGTAATTGCCATGTTAGCCTTTGGAGGCCTGATAGTTTGTGGTTTGTAGGCTCTTTTATTTTTTTCTGTCTGTATCCCACCAAAGCCTGTTTATCATCAGAAGGCATGCTTCCTATATATTACCTGATGCTTGCCACATACGTTTCTCCTCGCAATGCTTACCAGTGCTTTGGTCTCCTCTATCAGCTTCCTGCAGAGACAGCCCCTTTGCTGTTCACAGCCTCAGCCAGGAGCAAGGCTGTGTACACAAGCCTACCTTCTCCCAGGCTCTAAAGAGAAAAGGCTCCACAATAATACGATGACATCACACAGCAGAAGTTTGTCAATTATGATTAGTCAATATATAAATAAGTGGTTTCCTCCAGTCCCCACATATTCTCCCCGTGCTCCTCAGGAGAGAGGCTGTGATTGGGGTATAGGCTGTGACATGCACTAGGGGAACATCACAACATCCCAAGCATCACAGAACATTCAAAGAAACCTCAGTTTCTCTGTCCCCTGGTTTCTTCTGCAACAGACTACTTTTCTTCTCACCAACTGTCAAGGAATGAACTAACAAATGGCAGACGGAAACAGAGGCTCAGGAATCATAATTGAAGTTACTACCATAGAGATAACCTTGTATCTTTGATTTCATTTCATAGGGCCCTCATTAAGTAAAATGAGGCCAGGTATGTCAGTTTAAGCAGTACTATACTTCACATGACCAAATAATTTCTCAAACAGAAACCATCCCAACACATAGCATTTAAAAACTTGGTTTTTCCCACATTTAATGCAGAGATTTAGTTTCATGTGCTCAGCCAGCTGAACACTTAAGCATTAGGACCTTGTGCCACTGTATACTTACTAGCAGTTACTCCTCTGAGACAAAAACCATGTTACTACTAAGCATAAAATTTTCTATTGTTAATTACAATTTGACTAAACTCAGTTTTGAACCCAAATCCCCTCAAATCAAGGGGAAAAACTGCTATATAAGTCTTTGCAAAAAAATGTTAACAAAATACCATAACGTAAAGTACAGAGTCTTCTTTTATAATTCTAGATTACCTGGGTTTTTTTTTAAATTTAGGTATTTCTTTCATTGACTAGCTAAGTATTGTCCAATAAATTTAAATTTAATTACTTCCATCTCATTACAGTATTAGTCTTTTGTTTGCAGCACACTCACAAATTTTATGATTTACAAGTATCCAGAGTGCTTATTTTTTATAATTCTGGATGAGTGGTGTAACTTCCTGGGTTGCTGAGACTAGAACGCAGAAAATTATATTCTCTCTGTGCCCACTCTAAGCCTCTGTACAATTGATATAATCTCCTATAATTTCAAGACCGTGAATTACATTTATATAAAAACTGCAGTGGAGTTCTTTTGTCTTGGAAAGTTTATTTAAGATGAAAATAACCTTTCTGATATGTTTCCTTTCTTCTAGATTATTCTTGTGATATATTAATGCAGCATTGAAACTTTTTTCAAAAGACAATACCTCACTGCTAAAATGACAAATCACACCCAATGACTGTCTAATCAATTTACATCTTAGATTATTATTAGAACATCACTTCTGGAAACTGAACAGAATTTTAAAAAAGTGTAATCCTTTAGAGACCTCATCTTCAAAGCTAAGAAGCATAACTGCCTTCTGAAAGGGAACAAATCTTTTGTATATTATAACAATTGTCAATTTTTACACAATATCGGAAAAGTTATTCTTGCTCAGGAAAAAAGCTCCAGCATTTCTAATATGAACCTCTTTCAGCCCAAACATGAGTTGCAGTTGTGTATTTCTGTGTTTCAGAAGTGAGCTGCATAGGTTCATCCCTCAGTAGTTTTTAAATCTGTGAATAGGAGCTCTTTAAGAGAAAGGTAAAGGATGTCCATCCCTTGCTGGCACAACTTGCTGTCGGATGCAGCTGGGATCAGAGCCTCAGCAAACAAGCACAGCATAAACCTAACATGAGGGACGCTTTGCTCCTGGCACAAGATAACAGGTCATGCTATAAATAGATAAGAGAAACAATATAGAAAGGAGAAAACAAACATGTAAGCAGAGAGATACCTCATTTTAGCCACACATTTTGCTTTTTGCTCTTTTAAGCACAAACAGGCAAGTGAGAGAAAGGAATGGAAAAGGAAGAGGCAGGAAGTGTTCATAATTATATGGGACTGTAGCAATCAGAAGAACTTGTTAAATGTACGTGACATTCTCAAGAGCAGTAAAAAAGAAATCTCACTCTTTTTAAAGATTATGGAAATGGAACGAATAGCACCCGGCGCAGGAGTCATCTAGTGGAGAAGAAAAGAACAGCCCTCCCAAACAGCAACAAAAGCCATCTGGACTACTACAAGCCCACAGACTGCTTGGAGGCTCTGGCCGGGCCAGCTGTACTGCGCACTCACTCTGCAGCTTGTGCTATGGAGCGAAGAAGAAGGTTCTGCACACGCAGTCCCACAGCACCTTGGCAACTGTGTTCTTCCACAGCTAAATAATCCTTCACTGCAAGCCTTATTCGTGCTAATCCAGTATCAGTAAGAACTACTCCTATCTCACTTTAAGAAGCCATATATTTTCTGGGTTTGGGGGTTCTTTGAGTGCCAGGGTAGTTTTTTGGTGGAGTTTTTATTTTGTTTGGGGTTTTTTTTATTATTTTGGTTTTTTTGGTGGTGGTGGGTTTTTTTGTTTGTCTTGTTGGTTCTTTTTAGGAACCATCCACTGAAACCAAAGAAAACTGTTTAAAAACTGTCCAAGTCTCCAACACAATTTCAATGTTCTTCAAACCACATTCTCTCTACAGAACTGTGACCAAACTGGAATCTGTATTAGGAAACCGTAGCATGGAAAATATTCTTCTGCTAAAGCGTTATTCATACACTAGTAACAACAACAAAAAACCCACCCAAAAAACATATTTAGCAAATGCATACACCTGCATTCCATATACTTATTCAACTTACAACACCCACACAGCAGCTGTGGAATGTCTGTTATTACCTATTTTTCCTGCTTTTTAGACACTCTTCTTCTAACTTTGACAAAAATAATTTGTCCTTGTTAAGCAGCCACAGATTGCCAACTTCCAGATTTAAAATCAGTCTCATCAATCATTTCAGCACAGAAAAATGTCCCAAATGCAAAATATTTGAAATTCTTTTGAGCACTGCATTAAACAGCTAGCCCTGAAAACTCAGGTTTCTGAATGGCAATGAAATACGTTCCAATCTGCTGCTGATTCAGCCTGTTAATGCCACAGTAAGCACAGGAAGCTGCCAAAAATCCAACGACATAATAACAATTCCCACTGGAAAATTTTGATAATTACTGTCTCCTCAGATAATAAAGAAAAACAATTTACAAGAACATTATTTTTTCTATTGTAACAAAATCCTTTCTATAGCATCTGTATGTTGCATTCATTCAGGTGCTGCATTGCAAGGAAACTTTCTGATAATTCTGGATAGTTCTAGACCGGTGCCACGTAGGTTGTCAGACAACTTGGTACATTTGGCAACTCTCCTTAGAAGGGACTGCTTGGGGACTTGTGCCTTGTCATCTGCAAGGAGGTTTGTGTGTCAATTAGTGAGAATCCTTCAAAAGAGAATGAGAGATGTGTAGCTGGCTGCTGACAAGTACATAAACTATGTATTGAGAATGTCAATGATGGTAATCATGACAGTTTACAGTAATTAGCCAGTAACTAGCAAAACTAAAATACACGTTTCATCTGACCTGGCTAAACTTGCAGTTTCAGTAAATTGAAAAAATACTGGTATAAATGGATATATTTGCCAGTGTGAGAAAAACTACACAGCCAACTAACAATATATTATAAGATAAGGGGAGTAAAGGCTCACTATCTGTGCAACTAAAGCATCGAGGTACCTTTTTCTCCACTGGTTGCTGTGTAGCCAGTACTGCTGAGGGAGTACTGCATTGAAGACTGCCTGAATAAAAGGGTACACCCCTCTTCTCCCCCCCAGGTGAAAATTCAGGGTCAAACTGGTTGTGCCAGAGAGGTTAGGATCTATGGCTTGCTGTCAGCTTGGAGGAAATGCAACACTCCTTACCCCTCTCTCTGGAAATAATGGGATAATGATCATCACTTCCAAATGAGTCTGCTTTACTCCCCCAACAGAGATGTCTTCCTCTTCCTTCCCCTGAGAGCTTGCACCTGAGAAGAACCACAGTGTGCAAAACCTTGTTAACGTTACTACTCAGCACTTCAGTGAAACATGCTGGGACTAATGAGTAGCTTTTGGAAAGCTTTGCAAAGGTGCAGTTCGAAGCAGTCTATCTTCTGCCTACAGCGCTCCTTTCTGTCATCCCCCACAATGAAAAAATCACACGTGGAATGGAAACCTACTGAGCTCCACCTTGCTCTGTGTGGGACACGGATGAGGTTAATACAGAGAATGCTGGAGAGTCACCAAAAGATGTGACCTCCAACAACTAAACACATTACATCTTTGATTAGAAGAGAGATTAGAAGAGAGTCTGACAAAAAAGATTAGAAGTCTACAGTGAACATAGGACTATTGGAACATTGAACATAGGAAGTTCCATCTAAACATGAGGAGAAACTTCTTTTCTTTGAGGGTGGAAGAGCACTTGGAACAGGCTTCCCGGAGAGGTAGTGGAGTCTCCGTTTCTGGAGACATTCAAAACCCGCCTGGACACATTCCTGTGCAATCTGCTCTGGGTGGACCTGCTCTGGCAGGGGGGTTGGACTAGATGATCTCCAGAGGTCCCTTACAACCCCATATCATTCTGTGATTCTGTGATGGAAACATAACACACACACACACACCCCCGCCGTATCTGGACACCCAGACAGAAACAATGACTACATAAGTCCATGTTCCCCTGAGTTTTCATTTCCCAATGAAAAGAGGTCTGTTTTTTCCTGTGATAAAACAGAAAGAAGAGGAGATAAGAGAGGAGAAAGAGAAACCTTCAGAAGATAAGTTAGTAAAAGAAGTTTTAGCTACTTTTGATGTGGAAAAAAAAAAAAATCGCTTCAAAAATGTAGCAGTTTGCTTCTTGAAGAGAACAAAACCAACAAAATGAATGTTTCTAATATCTTGCTCTTTAAAACGCTCCTTATTAATACATAGACCAATGTACTGGCTTATTGGTCCCTGTCAAGCTCAGACTCAGTTCCCACACGCAGGGCACCAATCTAGAAACTGAAGAGGATGACTAAGCTTTTAATCATTGAGCTGGTAACAGTACCAGCTACAGCATGACCTTCAAATGAGGAATAATTTATTTTCAAAGAATTGACCCAAACTTTATTGTTAGGTTAAATAATAATTTATTCTGCAGTTTCTCTCAACGGAGAGGTACAGAATTTTCCAACAGCCTGCCTATCTATCTATCCATTAACACCAGGAAAAAACGTTCCAAAGTCATAAAACTCATTCTTTTTTTCTGCAAGGAGTGTTTTTAAGAAATAACTTCTTTAAGATAACAAAGGGACCTGATTCATGAGAGACTTAGTGCCTACTCTGCTGAAGTCATCCTCTTAGTCAGGTTCTGATGCAGCAAAGGACGACATAAATCTAACTGAAAACACGAGTGATGTCACCAACCTCCATGGGACTAGAGACATACTTTCTGCTTAATTGAAAATAATTATGATGTGGGCATTGGCAGACTAATAAGTGGACAGAGATGATTGCCAGTAAAACAGAGAACAGCTGTTATATGTCATCTATCATCATCATAAAAAAAATCAGATTTGAACCTCTGGTCTTCAAATGAAGGCCCCATATACTGGTATCAAATCCTTGGACCAAGCAATTCATCAATTACCATATGTCAAAAATCAAAGACGCTAATTAAATCTTCCTAGCAAGTAATTAATCCTAAAAGAAAAAAAAAAAAAAAAAATCTATCGCTTAGGTGGACTACATTTCTCAGAATTTACTGGATTCCTTTATTTCAGAAAAGATGAAAGATTTAGTTTTTAAAAGGAATCTAAGGCTTCAAATTGATAGTTTGTACAAACCACAAAGCAAGATGGGCCATTAGAAAAACTGCAGGTAATGAGTTTATCATGTCTCTGTTGTCCAGTCAAGAAAAACAGACATTTTCACTCCAAAATCAATAGAAGGCATTCAGCTTTTCATGAATAGACAATTCATGATGGTAATTATGAGAAAGCCAAGAGCCGTATGCTCACAATATGGTGCAGTTAACATAGCCAAGGGATCAATGCAGCCTGTCTTGCATATCAAAATTCAGAAATATTCAGCATAAAATTCCCATCTTTCCACTTTCCACATTAGTGTACAGGATCTCCAGTTTTTACACATATGGATACCTTTTCTGTTAGGATCATGGTTTTATATGCTAGCACAAACAGATTAACTCCTGTAGGACTCAATACTCCACTGTTAAATATTGCAAACCTTCTTAAAACCTCTTTGCTTGCAGTTCCTTGGTGAAATTTTCAGTTGAGGGAAGAGTGATTAGAATAATAGTTGTATAGAACTACTTGTCTATTTATACATCATCTACAATTCTCTAACTTATGTGGATTTGCTTTGAAGAATATGATACTTTTTTGCATTTGCACAAAAGATCACACCAATGCATAAGCTATAGCAACTAAATTACACTATGCTACTGCTTCATTAGGAAGCCTTACGCACAGTCATGGTGCAACGCACTACACACAATATTTAAATCGTTAAAGGAAAAAAAAAGCTTCCCATACTCAGAAGTACTCCAGTGGTTAACAAGTTTATAAAACATATCCCAGTAATTCATTTTAACTCAGAAAATTTCTGAACATTCTGTTTTCTCAGACTAATTATCAAAAGTTTGTTCAGTACAGTCAGCAAATATACATCATTTGTTGTAGCAGTTTCAGTGCCAAGCCAAAACACGTATGAATGAATAAACAAGTAAGCCCACAGAGGAAATGCACCATTAGAAATAAGGCTTATACTAAGATCAGATAAAGAAGTTACTACATCCAGGAGAAACCAACACTTGGTTATACAAAAACATACAACTCTTCAATACTGCTAGCCAAAGGTTTAGTCTCTGCAGCCCCAAAGATTACAAGCTTTCCTTCTCGTACTAATGACTGCTGATTCTTCTACAACCCAGTTCTACGCTAGTGATTGGCACATGAAAGCAAAAAGTCCATAGGTTACAGCCTGCTGCTGCTTTCTGCATCCAGGTTACACCATCATATGCAGGCAGGATGCCATTTGACTCATGCACTTTACTCTGTCATGATACAGTTTTTGGGTACTTTTTTTTCCTTTAGCAAAACAAAAAGGACGGACTTGAATAAAAACGACTGTGACAAACACATACTGACCTATGACAAACAGTCACAATGGGGGAAAATGGAGAGAAAGAGACCAAATGGGTTAATTCTCAAATATTTCTTTACCTTGTTAGAAGGATGAAGGCAGCATATCCAAATAGAACTAGGTCAGATTAGTACAATCAAATTTAAAAGAATAACACAAACACATAAAGGACAAAAATCAATACTGGCAATACATAAAATAAGCTTAAATTAGTCAGGGACACCAAACACAGCAAGAAAAGATTCTAGAATCATTGAACTAGTAGGAAAATGATGAAGTGCATGCTGGAGTACTAGAGGGAAATCTCCAGAGGCAGATTATACTGTGAAAGACAAAGTGCTCACTGCTTTTTTTTCCTTCAGACTTGACTTAAAAGAGCAGTTGCAATCATTAATTAAAATCAGAAAAAAGAAATAGTAGGATTTCAGATTAATATTGGAAAATAACACATTAAAGAATACTTAAGATAACCTAGCACATTGAAATTGCCTAAACCTCTTTGGTTTCATCCTATCATACCATGATCAGGCCTGACACTCTTAAGTGATTAAACTGAGACCCTGTTGGGAGTATTGATGAGGTAATCATAGAATTAGGGAAAAAAAAAAAATATCCTTGAAAGCAGGGGTTCTTTAAGAAGAGGAAAAAAGGAAGAGCAAGGGAATAGAAATTTAACTGTAAATCTGAGAGAAAAAAAATATTATTTGTAAGGACAAAAAGAACAGTGAGCAGTGAATTAAGCTAATTTGGGTTGGCTCAAACAATCCTTTCTGTAACAGGGCTGTGTGTGTGACAAAGAAGTAGAAAACAACACATGCCATTTCTCTAACATGGTTTTTAACCTCATCACAAACAAGGTTCTTCAAAGCAGGATCAGCAAACATGCTCTAAATGAAACTAGCGTAAGGACTGTACAAAAACATTGGTAGTGGAAGCGTCCTGGAGTAAGTAACAATGGACCCCTACCAAATGGAAATAAGTATCAAATAAGGCTCTTCAGAATTTTTTTCTGCATTTGCAATAAAGTAAATATTCTCAACCAAGGTTATGAAAAAGAAAGCTGAAAGAGAACACAAAAATGTCAAAGGGCAAGTTTAATACTGATATAGTCCTGATAACATGCAAAACCAGACATCTTTAACATCATCATTGACTTTAACAATGAGAAATCCAGAGCTGAAGTGCTGTGAGCAGTTGTGGGCATTATAATCCCTTCTCCCACCTCTTCAAAACAAGAAGAGAGTGCTAAGCATGTATTAGAGTCCTAAAACTACCACTTTAATTTTGAGTAATAACTGAGAAGACTGAGGCTGTAAAGAGAAAAGTTACAGAAATTATGGATCTTTTTGAAATATATAAAAAGGAAGTGAATCATCTGTTCTCCATGATCACCGTGGACAGCAGGTAAGAAGAAAAAAATAACAGGTTTAAATTACAGCAAGGAAAACAAATAAAAGGGGAACCATTTTAACAGTAAAGATAGTGAAATACTGGGATATATTGTACAGAAAAGTTGCAGCACAGATAGGGATAGATATTTTAAAGGAAAAAAAATCTGCTGGAATTGCTCACGTATGTAACTCTAGTTTGGGATGCATGGATACTGGATGACTTCCTGTGTTCCTTTCAGACCTTTTCTGATTCTATGAATACACATTTTCAAACTGATAACAATATCACAGCTCTCCACTAGACTAAGCAAAGAGAGATTTCACATCCAATACAGAAGGAAATGCATCTGACTAACATAAGAGAGTTACAAAGGCATAAGGAGGTTTTCATTATGGGTCAGTAAACTGGATCTCAGTTTCTCTGGTCATGACTAAAATAACTGACTTGCACGAACTTACGTAAAAACTTCAGGCACATTGTCAAAACAAGCCAGAAGAACACGGGGTCCATGTTTCTGCTCTACTGGCCTTGCGGCTAAACAGAACCATGCATGTGAATTTTGCTCTATGCAGCAGCTTGCACAGCCACTAAATTAAATGCTACAAAACACACAGCAATTATAACTACAGTCTAATGAGTAAGCTGCATGTGAAGTACAGAAATCTGAAACAAAGACATCAAAAACAACTACTTACTACAAGTGTATATTCTTCTCATTCACTATGTCTGAGCAAGTTCCTAAATTACATAATAACCCAACATGGAATGCAATTTTTGTGTTTTGGTCCCAGATTGTAAGTACCTTCAGTTCAGCAGTGTTGGCATCTCAAATTTATTTATCAACTAGGTTGGAAAGGATTCCAGAGAGCATCAGACTGCACCTGAAAGTGTTACTTAAAAGCCTGAACATTAATTCCGTGAAGCATGGTGCAGAGATCCCCACACTAGCACTGAGCCAGGCTCTACATCTCCCCAGAAAAGACACGAAGTGGTAACAGCCTCAATCCAGAAGAAACTTCAGGATGTTACTACAGTGTTGTGCCGTGCCAATGCCACAGCACAATTTTACTGTCCCAGAACAACCGCTCCAGATATAGAGGATTCATATTTGGGGCTGTCTTACAATGATCAGTGTGGTACAGTGAAAGGAAATCCAAATTTTTTAGTCTGTGCAAAGTCATGCTGATCCAGCTGGACAACTTTGGGATTCTTGGCCACCTCCATACAGTTGTACACAGACATGATAGTTTGAATAAGGACCCACTCAGGTGTGTGTGCCCACCATATTCCTTTGCTCAGTTGTAGTTAAGTATTTCCTTGCTGCATGTGAAATCCATTCCATACATTTTATGTCTCTGCTATATGAGCCTCAGAAATGTTACCAATCATACATAGTGTTTGCTGAGAGAGATCTTTCTTTTTTTATAGAACCGGTGGAAAATAATTTATGAATCATAGTAACATTTATTTAATTTTTAATAGAAATAATTTAGTGATGTATCGTTCTTTTAGAAAGTTATTACTCATGTTCTGGAATAGGTGTTATTACAACCGCTTAGCTTAGCTCCAAACACACCATCGGACCTAAAAACCTTCTCACAGACTCTTGAAGCCATCTCAAACTCTTAACTGAAAAATCTCTTGGAAAACACTGCTTACAACAGTTCCGTTAAACAGCCCCCTGGCACACCACAGCCTTGCAGACCACTAATCTAAAGAATCCTTAAACATGACAAGAGTGCTGTAATTAGTGCTATACACACTGAAAAGCAGCAGAGAGAGCTGATTAAACATAAGCAGGGAACTTTTTTTAATAAATGTTAAAGGTTTCATAGAATTCAACAGGCATCCCATCAAGTGGTGTTTTTTTGCCCCCGCTGATTAAAATGATGTGCCTCTGCCATCACCACCTTCCCCTCCTCTTCAATTTCCTCCTCTAAGAGCCCTCTGTTCACTTGCTTTATTGGTCTTGTGAGTGAGTCAGGCAAATTATAGACATCATATTAATCTGTTCTAAGGGCAATGCAGGTTTCAAAGTCTTCTTATTCTCTCCCTGCAAGCATGTGACAAATAATGTTTACAAACATCTGTTATTATTGGTTCAGACCACCCTGGG
Source organism: Gallinago jamesoni (assembly GCA_025769975.1). NCBI lineage: Eukaryota > Metazoa > Chordata > Aves > Charadriiformes > Scolopacidae > Gallinago > Gallinago jamesoni. Next base: position 5,272,963 of record JAOQGH010000002.1, on the reverse strand, counting down.
TCTTTTTTTAACTACACCAAACCAGTAATCACCCTGAAATATCTCCTCTCACAGCATGTTTAGATCATACTCACGACAGTTTTGCATTTATCTATTGTGGGAACTCTCACAATTACTCTCTTAAAAACAATGTTACACAACAGCTTGTAGGGTCAGGAACTGCTCTACTGAAACTGAAGAAGCTTCAAAAATCAGCTAGGTGATAACTAGACCAGGACCTGCCTTGAAAAAGCACGTCATCTCAGGTCTGTTCTTTCAGGCCAGCCATATGCTCTGAGGGGGTCACACAGAACGATGTTCAGCAGGACGTACTCATGGCTAAGGAACAGAAAGAGCTTCCTATAACTCCCTTCCCCCAAAAGCAATGCACTACATCAGCTCTTCCTATTCACAGTCCAGCACACACGGACAAGTGAGAATAATGCAAAAAGAACTAAAATTAGTCCACACCAGCTCTATTTTTTTTTTTTTTAAATTGTGTGTCCCTAGTCGTAACTCATGACACTTTCTAATACTCAAAAATAACATTTTTCAAGTGTCTTCCTGCTCTCCAAATTTCATATCCAGCATAGAACTGTATTGAGCCACCTATCTCACATCTTACATCACTGTAACATTTTGAAAGAAGACAAAGGGTAGGAAAGTTAAATGAATTAACATATATTTCTTCATTATGTGCTTGAATAAATCAGCATGAGAATAAACAAATGGTTGCTTCTTCAAAAGTACACATGGATGGAAAGAGACTGAAGACTCATGGTATGTAATGCATTTTGTTTTCAATTCCATGTTTATAGTGAATGGGGCACCTTTCATTTTCATTTCTTGGAAACTCTGGGTAATTTGTAAATTAACAAAAATGTTGACAACTTCTCTGCTCTAAAGTCTGACTCTTTTTCTCCCTTGACTTTGTGTATCCTAGACTAAATGTGAAAACCTGCCTTTATCATTTGAACATAGACATTTCTAAACTGAACTAATTTTCAAATAGTTTTCACACTTTAGGAGTCAACTCTCCAACCTCCAATTTTCATGACATAGCCTCTATCTATTCATCTGAAGACCGTCTTCTCAGTTTATTATATCCAGTCCAGCACAATAGATTATACAATGTGCTCATACATGAAACATGATCAGTGGTCGATAATGGTGAGACACTGGTCATGTTTCAGTGCAAGTGTTCATTTGCTTCACTTCAGCACTTCAAAAATATGGTGAGACAGTTGTGTAGACTGAAATATCAAATCCAGCCTTGATGAACACACACCTTCAATACCTCAGCCCTGCCTTTCACACAAAAACTACAGTTCATACAATTCCCCTGAGGTTATCCTTACTCAGACACATAAGTCGCAGCCTTCAAGAAGTAGGAAATAACTTTTCTGAAAAGTCTGGCTGCAACATTAAAAACATTTTCACCTACAGTATTTTATTCACTGTCCTTAGTGACCTCAAGACTCAGAGCTGGAAATCCTAACATTAAAGCTTCAATGAAGCTACTTTTACAACTCTGGAAATTCTGATACAACTCACAAGCTTAGACACATATCTACACATTTCATGAACACCAGTCACTGCTCAGCAGCCTGGTAGTCATTTTGCAGTCAATGAATTTCCTAAACACCTCAGCCCAGAGACGAAGAACAGCTTCAAAGGAACACCTTTAAAACACGTGGGCTGGCATCCTGGCTCCACCAGACCTTTAGCGCTGGCTTTAAGGAGAGCGAGGGGAGTGGGAGAAAGAAAAATATATTCTAAATGTCTTAATATATTCTAGGTGTCTCAAAGGTTGGTCTCAAAGACATTTTGCACAAGACAAGAAAAGGTCCAAAACTACTTTGTTCTACACGACCATAAAAAACAATTTCTAACATTTGAGAAGTCTGATTGTTTAAACACAAAGCAATAATATTTGCACCGTTATTCAGCAGGCATTTCAATTAGAATATCACTCTTACAAATACCACAAAATCAAAAGAATCTCTAAAATAAGAGAATGATTCCAATAGATCAGTTAGCCCATACACAACTTCAGACCAACCCTTAACAATTACAACACCACACAGTTTTAAATCCCACAGAAGACCTCACTTTGGTACAGCTGAGCTACCATTGGCTCAAGCTAAAAATGGTAACAGCAGCACAACAGATTAAATGCTACATTCCGTCACAAGTGATAAAAAGGATGAAGAATTAGGAAAATATCTGGAAAAATTTTGACATTTCCTTGGAAGTTTTTCCAGTTAATAATGGAAAATATAGCTACTGATTAGTTTACTGTATGTCAGATTGTTTGGAAACTGGGTGAATATGATCAAAATTTACATTCAGTAAGGTAACCAAAAATACCTATTTAAGCAGTGCACATTCTTTGACAAGCTGTAAAGATAAGCAATTTTTGAATATTTAAAAACTATTAGAGTTGAAAATACATATTTTTTTAAATAAAGACAACCAAATATTTATGAAATCCAATGAGCGATAGGTAATATACATTGAATAAGAGCATTCCGCTAAAGTACTATATCAGAAACACACTCTGTCAACTTATAACATGTACACGCATTAATAAATAATTGAAAGGTTTAACAAGGAGTACAGATTCAAAGTCTGCAATTTACAAACAAGTTAATTCATCCATGTAAAAATTCTCCATGGAATTCATTCTCCCCCAGACCTGAAAGCCAGTTCTTATCACACCCAGCAGTTTCTTCATGGTGCAAAGCAACTACTCTATTTCTCTTGTATCCCTATTCTCTCCTCCTCTATGTCAACGGACCATTCAGCAACTCAGGGGGGCAAAGGGTGGGGTGAGGAGAGGGATGTAGCTCTTTTTTTAAGTAGTGGGTGGGGAGATTCATTCGCAAGGACAAAGAACAACCCCTGTAGTCCCAATTACGACAGCGAGGAGACTATCAGGGGTTCCTTAGCAACCACATATTAATGATGACTGAGCTTTATTTCCCTACAGTTGCCAAGGGTATCCATTAATATTTCCTGGCTACTGCACCAAGGATTAAAAAATGGTTTGGGGTTACAGGGGAGACAAATTGCCTTCTGTTTAGAGTCCTACAGGAAGAAGAAAAGTTTTTCCTATCTCCTCTTGTTCTGCTGGAGGGAGGAAGACACTCCCCCTGCCAGCAAACTGCACGCTAACACAAAGGGACTGCAAAGCAGCTGGAGGCAGCGGTTTCAGCCCTCCCTGGCCACCTAGTGCTCCCTAAAGTCACTGTGCCACCCAAAAGACAAAACACAAACAGGGAGGGTGCCCGTATGAACAACTGTGTAAACAGCCAGGGTCCTTCTCCAATTTGAAGAAATAATTACATATTTAAGATTCAGACACCAAAATGTATTTACATAAAACAAACTCTAGAAAAATCATGGCTATGTCATTTTTTCTGAATAATCTATGCATACAAAAAGGACAAAAAAGATTTTATCAACATGGATCATCTTTTATTGTCATACCAATTTAACAAGAAATCTGGCAGTGTATTACATTAAAAAGAGCTCAGTTATTTCACAAAGCCAAGGAAAACCACAAGAATTTAAATCTTTGTTTCCATTAGATCCATAAAATCATCTATGATTTTTAAAAAACTTTTGAGACTGCAAAAGTGTGACCCAGAAATAGGTCTAGAAATACACTTAAACACTACAAATGCTAAGTTACATAATAAAGTTAAAACAAGAATTTTAAGCCAATTCTTTTCTTACAACATTTATACTTTTTCTTGAATCTGCAGTTCAAAGATGGTAACAGACACAATATCACTGCTCATCATACTTCTTATCTGCAGTTTGTCACTGAAAACAACCTGGTATAATATTGTTTTACCAGCTTTTTGTTCCAAAATCCTGTAACCTTACATTCCTAATGGTTGCTGTGATCAATCGTGAAAATTATTCCAGCAAATGTTGAAATTGGAAAAAAACCTAAAATTAATTGAGGTTGTACTAGAAGGGACATGTAAAGCACATCCCACTGCTCAGTTTTAAATAGGTCATGAGCTAGAAGGGAAAAGAACACCTCATATACCAAGGAGCTGTATAATGTTAAAAATCTTACATTTTCTCTGACACTCTAGGGTGAACAGAAATCTACTGAATCCTGTATTACCTTAGTAATACTGAAGCAGTTTCATTTTGATAAAATTTATTCATTAAAAACCTAAAGACTGTGGAAGTCAAGATAATTTCTCCTAACAAAACAGAAGATAGCCATATTTCACAGTACACAGGAACAGTTAAACTCCTCTCCCATAGAACCAGACACTGTGCCATTCAAGTCTAAGATTTTTTCAGACTGGATTTCATCTGCAGCCCTGAAAGATTTAAACCCACTGCACATCATGTATTTACTGAATGGCTCTCATTTCTTTTTTGAGAATGTTTTGGAAACCTTGGGTTATGTTCCAACTCTTCTTTTCACAGGCTTCTGAAATGCTATCAGTGAGGATTTAGGCCAGTACTAACAGGAATGTTGGCAACTTCCTGTTAAACCCAGTTTGGTCCAAAGCCCAACAGACAGACCCTTCTCTGATAGCAACAGATTCTACCATAGTCCAGTGGTGATATAGCTGTCCCTAGTTTTATGTTTGTCAAGCACTTAATGTTGCAGTCGTTCAATAGTAAATAGGTTTTTCAGAGAAAATCGAAGGTCCTAATATTTAGAAATCTCCAAAATCTTTTCTCTTTCTCGAAGATTATAATGTAACTCTAAAATTTGGCATCATACTGAGCTCTGCCTTCACTGATCACTGAATTCTTGCCAGGATAAGCTGCATGCCATTCCCTTCATTTTTCATTATCACATGACTACCATAAGCTTTAAAGGCAGTTCTTACAAGGAGTAAATGTGGATATAATTTTTCATCACAGATGCCTGCTGTCTTCCACGCTTCCTCTATGCTCTGCAATTCCAAATAGGTTTAGCTTTTTTAATGGATTCGAGGCACTACTGCAGTTCCTGAGTAAACTCCTGTGAAGTCTGAAATATTTTCATTATAAAGAATGTTTCCAATTTCTTTTTCAAAGTTGTTGTCAAGTATTTCCTGAGAAGCCAGAATGTCTCACAAACAAACAAAACAGTGTTAACACTAAACAGAATTTGCATTCCTATACCCAAGATCTTATATCTTATTGTTAACACTAACCAGAATTTATGTTCCTATGCCTAGAATCTTATTTCTGTCTGATTCCAGCTGTTTTAAATGCAGACACATCTCTCTACGTGCAAACGGAGTGTCTTTGCCCCTTGAACTGTACGTGACTTAAAAGCAGTTTAAATGCCCCTTCCCATGTTGCTGATCACATAAGTAATCACCAGCTTGCAGAGCAGGAATGCAAGGAAGGATATTAGATAATCAAAAGCCCTGGCTCTTTAAGGAAGCAGGTCACCATCATTGAATCATCCCAGAGTTCAGCTACATCCTGAGTGATCACAGGAACCCCTGCTTGTGAAGTTTAAGTCAGCTCTCCCTCCCTTAAGTTTTCCAAGGTTTTACAATGCATATCTCCTGGGTATTGAACATAGAAGGATTCGGGTCAGAAGGCCAGGAACTTTGACCCCCTGGGGTACACTGCGTTTCTTGATATTACTGTTACAAAATCATTATAGTACTTAACTTACCAGTTCTTTTGTCTATAAAAAATGCAAGATGAAGATGAATACATACACAAATATTATACTTCCCATCAGCAATCACTTCTTTCTACCAAGGGTTATTAAGACATGAACCTCTTGGAGCAGGTCCAGAGGAGGACCACAAAAACGATCAGAGGGCTGGAACAACTCTTCTATGATGACAGACGAAGAGAGTTGGAGTTGCTCAGTCTGGAGAAGAGGAGGCTCTGGGGAGATGTTATTGCAGCCTTCCAAATACTTAAAGGGAGCTTTTAAGAAAGATGGGAACAGACTTTTTTTCAGGGCCTGTTGTGACAGGACAAGGAGTAATGGATTTAAACTGAAAGAGGGTAGATTTAGACTAGATACAAGTAATAAATTTGTTACAATGAGGGTGTGAAACACTGGCACAGGCTGCCCAGAGGTGGTAGATGCCCCAACCCTGGAAACATTCAAGGTCAGGTTGGACAGGGCACTGAGCAAACTCATCTAGTTGGAGGTGTCCCTGGCCATGGCAGGGAGGTGGACTAGATGCCTTTTAGAGGTCCCTTCCAACCCAAACCACTCTATAATTCTAAGATTCTATGATTATTAGCTGAGGACCTAACTTCAATGAATACAACAATTAATAGAATTAATGCAGATTTAGAAACATATTTACATCAAATATTACTAAAGTAATTTTGTTCTGATTCTTGGTCTAAACTACTTCCCTAAATAAAACATTTTATGTGCAAAAATAAAGTGACAGTATTATTACCTAAACTCCCCTATCTATTTCACCTCCAGAAAAGCCAGCCAAAGCTTTCTGCCCTCATGCCTTCAAACAAGATCACTGACACAAGAAGAGGATTAAGGCTCCAATGACAGCATGTACATCCCATTGAGAACACAGTGGAGCTGGAGCAAAACCTTATGCCAATTCTTAAAACAGTAAGAGATTAGGCAAACACCTAATGCAGTTACTGGGTTGGCTGAAAGATCTCTGCTTTAAGCACAGACCCAGAAAGCAAAAATTGCTGCAGGGAAACGTGAAGACCTGGATGCCTCAAGGTCACGTATAAGCATTGGCTCTAAAATTTGTTCCAGTATTACCAGCTCATCACAGCCTTAGAGGGCTGCTAACCAGAACCACCGTGAATTTCATATATATCCATTTCTGGCTACTGTTTGTGGAAACTATCTACGGAGAAGCAGAACAGTTTAACGTGTGTGATAAGAGACAATGACCATTTAGGCAATGAATCATAAATGAACTATAATTACAGATTTTACCAAACACATTCAGTTTTACCTAAGTAAAACTGAAAAAGTAAACAAAACATTTATGCATATGTTTCAAGCACACCTATAGAAAACATATCTGGATTATTTCTTGCATTTCATGTGCTGGTCCAGAAGCTTTGCTTTACAATAGCTGAAAGAGTCCTTGTGTTTCATTTTGTTGATGAAATGTACTAGGTGAGTACTTACAGAACAGAATTGTGTTATTTTCGCTTGACTGCTTATTCTTTATTTGGGAGTGATTAAGTTGAATCTGCAGCAGTTTGCCTGCTCCACCATGTCTGTGGTTACCTATTTTCAGACACAAAGTGACTCTAGATAGATAGTACACATTATTCTGCAAAAGATTATTCAAAAATTCCTTTTAATTAGTATGTGAGCACTCGTTTTGTTGCCACACCACTCCCATGAGAAAAGCACAATGTCTGAAACAGCGCAAACCAGAAACACCAGTGACAAGAAAATGCTCATGTTTGATCCTTCTGTGCATATTTAGAAGTGGCTGCATTAAAACTTTGGCAGATGGACACAACTACTCAGTGATGTCTATCCCTCCCTGATCACAGTCAAGAAGTGATTTTGGTATGAAAATGATTAACATATTATTATTATAATATTAACATATAGTTGAGTAGCAGGCAAAAATTAAGTAACAGTCATCAGCATAGTATATGACAGAGTATTAAAGAGAATTGCTACAATATCTGCAGTCTTAGAGTATATCAGAAATACTCAGGTAACTGAAGAAATAGGAACTAGGGAAAAAAAAACCCGTCGTATCTTAATTTACTGCTTCTCCACATTGCTAGTCCCAACTTGGCAAAGCTACATGGCAACAGACTTATAGACTACTATCTTTTCAGTGCCACACTGTGCTAAAGGTAAAATTTGAATCATGTTCTTCCACCTAAGCCATGGTCAGTGCTTTGATTTTATTCTATAGCAGGAAATGACCCTTTACATCCAAAATATAAATTTGGTTCACAAATATCACCGTCGGTAAAACACACTGCATTTTCTCACAGCTTAACATTGTTAATAAAGTTTCTGCTTATTTCACTAACAAGCCAGAAACTAAAGAACCATGTAAAGACAAAGTTACCCTGCAGGCTGGTTTACATTTACATCCACATTGGAACCTTCAGGCTTCTTGCCATAAGTTTTTAGTAATTGCAACTAGACCAGAACATCAAAAGCAGGTATGCTGACCATGTATGTGACGTGTACATGTTAGTACAGAGCACTGCTGCTCAGCACTCAAAAAGATTGCAGAACAAGGGAAAAAAAATCATCCTAGCCTTGTAAACTTGCACAGCAAGGTCTTACAATTAGCACCACAGTACAGACGAATGCGTACGACAGAGTTACCTCCATGCAGATGTCACTCATCTATGCTTTTTTAAATACATTAAAATCCACTTTAAAAAAAAATAAAAAATCCCATCTTCCCCATAACCATCTTGCCGAAACAAAAATGGTTTGGAATTTTTAGCACTTGCTGCCTGAACATACAAATACCCAGTATTTTTTGTAATAATTTAGGGACTCCACTGCTGCCAATGTCCTCAATAAGGATTACTTTTTTCAAGTGTCATCAGCCAGAGTAGGCATTGAGGTCTTAAGGCAGTGAGATATATTTTCAATAAGCATTAGGTATGTAACACCAACCATTCAGTGAGAAAAAAGGTGTTGCTAGCAACTTGGAAAACCAGGCTACCACATTTGAAAACACTCATCTGTCTGCATGGCTCAAGGACTATAACTGAAAATGCATAATCCCACATCAAGACCTAGGCAGTCTGGATTGTTCAGCAAGTTTATTAAGTGCAGTACAATGATACTTGCAGAGATAAATTAGAAAGTGAGCAAAGAGGAACATTTTCTAGAGAGCAGTAGAGAGAGGAAAAAAGTCTCCAGAGGAGAACCAAGAAAAAACAACACACTTTCAGAATATCAACAGTTTCTTCTGCCCAAGAAACTTACTACAAAGCTTCTAAAGTCCCATCTTCAAACATACCACCTGGAATTCATTACATAGGTGGAAAGCCAGCTCTGGCTGGTTTTAGACAGGTAGTGAATGATTTCCAAGAAAAAAATATTTAGGGCATGAAGTTTTGCCAGCATAACCCAAGAGCCACATTCTACTCATAGAAATTTCAGTCTCATGAATATGTTTATATATTTCAAATGCTCTCCTTTTACCACTATTTTTTCCACATTACTTCATCACCATTTGCCACCCTTTCAGATCTGTGGAGAGTGAAAAAAAAAAGTGAGAGGAAAAAATTACGTTCCCTCCGCACTTTATGCCTTCTATTCCTTAGATTTGGACAGACATTTTGCAAATACTGGTCTACAAAGCAAAGTTTTGAAGGATGTGATATAGGAATCAGTTGGAATACTTGCTTATTTGTGGTTTAAAAAGTACTCAGATGCTTGGCTGATCCAGGACCCCAGTAGTTTCAAAGATCAAATATACATCAACAACAGCCTCCACATTTTCCAGGTTGTATAGATAAATAATGACTTCTTTTTTTGGCCTTGGAGGAATACGTTTAAAAGAGAAACTGTATTTGCCTGCCTGTAGAAGCTGTGATTAAAACATTAGTATTACGTGAGTCAGTCAGGAGGGAAAACTGGAACAGATAATTCTTTAGACATTATCTTAAAATTATATCCAAATTTGGATGTTACAATTTCTTAAAAATTCAAGGTTTGTTTAGAATTGTATCAGAAAGAGTAACACAGAATCTCAAGTTATATATTGTCTACCATTTTAAAAAGACATTTCAATCTTAAAAGCATGTATCATCACTCTACACTGAGCATATGACACACTAAGCATAAAGCTAACTTTTAAGAATCTTCCAGAGTAGATTAAATTTCTTTGTCTTCCTCATAACTTTATGAGTAAGGGACTAGACAGTGTTTTCTCCTGAATTCAAAAATAAGTTCACCTCTGATAAAAGGTCATCCATGAAAAATTTCAGCCTTAAGGATGAATATTTAGAAAGCTCTGAGCACATAAAACAGAATGCCAAAAGAAAAATACTATTGCAACTCACACCACAGACCAGTGTTTCAAACCAGCAAATTTGGAAGGAGAAATATATTTTACTGCTACAGCAAATTTTTATTTCCTCACCAAAAACAGTGACGAAAGGAATTTATTTTGGAAAATGAATTATCTTTGTTTAAATAATTTTATCAAAGACATATTAATTCCCTTCTTCTAGATAAACTGTATGTAATAAAGAAAAATTTCCCTGAAGTATGGGAGAGCACATTTTTAACTGTATTTATAATACTAATAAGGAATTCATGCACAAATATAAGGCACAAACTGTAATAGTGGGCAACAACCTGACTGTATTTATAGAACTATTATTAATAGCCTGTAGATAGATGTTTTTCCCCCATAGAGAATTCTAATGAGTTACATCCCTGTCTATTTTGCAGTTTCTTTTAATAACACACACCAGAGCCCAAGAAGTCTCTCTCTTAGCCATTCCATTTCAAAGATTGTAGCCTGAAAGTTCACTCTGTATGGGAAATTATACTGGAAAGCCTATATAGACTATAATTTTATTTATTTACCTATTTACTTAAAACCTACTTATACCATTTCAGGTTTACTATCTCCCATTCCAATGCTGCAATTAAATAAAACAAAATCTTCCAAACCTAGATGAATTAAAGTTGTAGTTTCTCAAATAAACAGTAAGTATACACATATAGCTATGTACATTTTCTTGTGTGTTCATTATATATAAAATATATTTTCAATTTCACTACTGGTGGTAAAGAAACCACCAGAACATTATACACATTAAAAACAGAAACACATTTGAAAATTCTTTTTGCTCAGGCATTTTCAGGGATGAGCTGTAGAAGGGTAAGCAGGTCAGAAAGGGGTCAAACATTTTCCATTTCAATGTGCATTTTAAATAATCCATTTGCACTGAGAAGTGCTAACCCACTTTGTTCTCATGAAAATTTATACATATTTGAATGCACTGCATGCAGTTTCCTAAATATGGATCTTTACTGTATATTATACCTTCACAAATTGTTTCAGACACACCTGAGCCCCTATCTATCCCACATTTCCACCATGTTTCACATGACTTCATGATCTCACTGGCTTTCGGGCAACCTGATCACAGAAGGTTCTAAAATACAGTTCCACTAGCATTTAGATTTAAAGATTCAGACAGGACTATAATGGAGAGCAAACTAAAACAATACATTGTAAATGTCTATTGGAAAGACTATAAATAACTGCAAGTTAATAAATAACTGTGCAAAGCAGCATTATATTTTTTATCTACCAACAGTAAAGAAAAAAGCAGGAATGATAAAAAGAAAATTACTTCAGAAGTGTCTGGGGCTCAAATTAATTTTGAATACACCCTCATATGCTGTCTCCAAAGTGTTTAACATTCATACGTGTTTCAATTAGGAACAGGAAAACCACTCCAAATACATGAAGGCCAAATTTATCAGCGTCAAGGCTCGTACTGCATTCATATGAACTATTAGCATTTGTTGCATAGCAGAAGACAGGATATGAGTGTGTAAGCCAGCAATGCCACTACATTATACCTGCTCCTCCAAAGGAGATCTTCACAAGCAGCATTTTGGGCCACAGATCCTACTTCTCTGCTCAAGTTACAGAAATTCATATACTTGGTCCTGAAGCTGGAAGCCTCTGACTCAGTCCCTAATACTGGCAAACACAGAGAGTACCACCACAAATACACATTGGATCATCTCGATGATTTTTTTCCTCAGGCAGGCAGCCACGCCCACTAAAAGAATCAGAACTATTAACCATTAAAATAAATAAATAAAAGAAATAATCTGCTGTGTTCATTGAAGACAGGTGATTATATTTGCTACTGAAAGATAACGGGAGATTTTCACCTTTTCCTACAGGTGAGCATACAAAAAGACAGGACAGTGGCAGCTCTTTGGTAAAGTTCTTACTTAACACTGTGTATAACAGCAACTCGGAGCAAGGAGACACCTTCAAAAACAGGAAGAAAAGAAAAAGAAAAGGAAAAAAACCAACCAAACAAAACCCAGAGCTGTCACTGAGGCTCAGGTCATTGCTTCCTGTCCCACTCCACCCCACCAGTACCACCCCCTCAGCAAAGCACTGTCGCCTCACCTCTGTTCTTTTCAGGTGCCACTCAGTCCACGCTGTGGCCACATCTGCTGTATGGCGTTGTCTGTCCTACTGTACCCTTAACCCTAGAAGTCACATACAGAGCCCAGCATGGTCTGCAGCCTTCTCAGAAGAACCAGCAGCCTCCTGACTCTTCTCCAGGAGAGCTTCCTCTCTGCTTTATCACAGAAGCATTTTTAACAGACTTGAACACCTACAGAAGTACTACTGACTGCCTCGCACTGGTTCAAGTAGGCAAAACCCGAGATCCTTGGTAAATTCTTTAGGCTGCAAAAATTCAGCTAAAACTTGGAACAAAATGGGCAAGAAGACACCTGACAGTAGTCCATGCAATTCATTCACAACAGATCTTGAAAAACACCTCTTGAAATCACAACATTCCACAATTCTTGGCCTTCTAGACATAGCAATGGGGGGAAAGGCAAGTTATTATCTTTTTACATAAGCCACTGATATATTTTAAATGCAGGAAAAATACAATTCCATCTTGTTAATAGCAGTCCTTCAGACTTATAAGATCCTGTGACATTTGTGAAACGTTACATAATGGAGCTTTGGAGATTAAATTATATGTTGACAGAAAAGCAAATTAACTTTCAATGTGGGAAATTTTTTTGGTCCACTGCCTTTCAACCAAACATTTCCACATTCTGTAAAAAAGAAAAGAATTAGCTCTTTGTAAGATCCCAAAAGAAACATTGATCATGCTCCTTCAGTGTATTAAGAGATCAACAAAACCAAAATTGCTTCACTATCAATCTCACCTTGAGTACCATACTCTCCAAGTTTACAGACACATTTTCCTGCCCAGACGAGTAGTGCAATACAATACTCTGCATTGAAGCCTCTACACATCTTGTTTCCCTGTGTCCTGCATATTACTAAGATCACAGTTCTATACACGTCATCACAGCAGAAACAGAGAAGCAAAAGCAGTTTAGTCTACCAAAGGTTTTTAGGTCAACTACAGGGCCATCCCTGGGGTTTGTATTCACCAATACACGTAAACAAAGATGACTCCCGATCACTTAGAAGTCAATTAACCCTATTTCTAATATCCTGCATGCATGGTGTTAATGGAAGCCAATGAAGAGACATCTGGATCAATTAAAATGCTTTGATGGAAATTCACAGAAGGAAATAATATGGATGCTTGTGTCCAAAACCATGGACATCGCAGAGAAGGTTTACAAATACTCAGTTAGCAAATAAAATAGATAAAACCAGATCTGATTATCAGTATATTATTACAGTTATAGTGAGCGCACATACAGATGAAATTCAATTTCCTTTCCAACCTTGCAATGCAGCTATTTAGAAATTAGGTTTATGAAGTGCTTTTCTATTTTATATATTGCACTGTATCTTGTATATTACATAGGTCAAATAGAGGTCTAAAAGAACAAGAATAACCGTATATATGTTTTCACAGTGATCTCAGTTATTCTTAGCTTATTTATACCTCTACAGGTTGTACTCTGGTTTATTACTTACATCCCCTCTACTTCATACACAAGACAAGACAAAGCTGCATAATACAGGCTGACTTTCAGAAAGACTGCAGAATTGCAGTTTCTGCTGAATCAAGTCAAGGCACCATTTTACAAAAACAAGGCACCATAAATGTGACATAGAATAAAATTCTGAACTGCACACAGTACTGAAAACCTTGAGATTCACCTAACCAATGTCACTACTATTGCAGTAAGAAAATAACTAAAGTAATATTATGACCCTTCTCTCTTGCTGGACAAACTATGCTGTTTAAGCATGGTTCCTACCATCAACTGCCTAAAGAACCAGAACCACGCAGAGCCATTGAATGTTCAAAAGGAATCCAAAGCTTCTCTGCAGGCAAATTTTTTGTTTGGTTTGCTTGTTTGGGTTTTGTTTTATTTTTCATAACAAGACCGGGGAGATTAGGGTTTGTATGAACCATCTTTTTCATTCATACATCATGTACTCTCAATACTGACCATGGATGAGAGAGAGACACTAAGTATCAACACTGTTTAAGGAAGTGCTCAATGGGAGCACAAGGAAATAACAGACCCCTAAATCTAAGATGAGTGTGAGAAAAAGGATCTACTGGAGTTCTTTGAAGATGTAACTGCTGAGACAGATAACTCCTGAGATACTGGTTGTCAGAGCTTACAAATGTGTTTCAGCGCCTACACACAGTAGAGTAACCTTTCAAACCTGTATAGAAATCTCAGTGGCTATTATTAAAAGTTCAAAACTCAAATTTAAAAGCAAGGAACGATAGTTGATGAAGCTTCAGTTTGTTATCTGCCAAGAGAGGGCAAAAGGTGCCTCTGCATTACATTGAGAGTTCTAATCTGTTCAAAAAGCATAATAAAAAGACCCAATTCCAGCACTGCCGAGGGCAGTAGCATAATGGGATACAATGTTATGGTTAAATATGTTTTAAAGCAAGGAACAGGAAAGGTGCATCTGCTGTTGATAATGTGCACCCAATGTAGTCTTGAGGCCCTGATAGTTTTTTTACTAGGAGAAAACCACAGTGTAGAGCTGAACACAGCCTTGCTGCAGCCACCGTGCCCTAGCTGGAGGGGAACTCCCATATTTTCAAAAAACACCTTTCCCTGATTACTCTTCTTGCAAGCCATTTTGTCAGAGACAGTCTGATTTCACAGAGCTGGAGTTGTTGCCAATCACCAGAATTATACCCTCCAGGATCGCTTTGAACCCAATGAACACTGCCCCAAAAGGCTTTTCAGAGCCCTTTGCGGGCGAGGGAGAAACACAAGACAAAGAGCCCACAGCTCTCTGCAAGTTTCTCTGCTCAGAGAGCACATTAATGGGATTAGTTGCAGGTACCAAATCAAAGCAAATCTGATTTTGGGGATACGAGTTTCTAGGGTTTGTTTTTTTTACTTCTTCACGCACTATTATTTGGATTTATAATTATATATAACTCATGTAGATTAAAACTCAACTGTCACACTGTGGTGCATTTTTATTACTGTAGTAACATCTAAAGAACCGAGTTCCAACCAAATGCCTGTTTTAAGATTGGAGATTCCTTTGGTGAATTTTCTACTTTTGCGGTAAGGATATTCAATACAGAAGTCAAGAGACAAATATACAGCTGCACTCTTCCATTGTTACTATGATTTAGTTCCTTTCCAATGCAACTTTACAGCTCAAAACAATGAAGTTACCACCCTGTGATAAACGCCCACAAATGAGCTAAAGAACAACAGCAGGTTCTTGTCACAGTTTCTGAGCTTTTTTTAACAAACCACAGACACTACACACTACTAACTAGTGCTACAATAAATTAATTTTAGCAATAAGAAATGCTAACATCACCACTGAATTTCAACCACTTACAATCTTACATCTTTTCACTTGTTAGAAGCAAGTCTAGCAAAGCTAATGACTGTCATGACCTCTATTTACTCAGTCTAAATCTACAATCAACCCAGGCTTTGGTTTGTTTGAATAAATACAGAATAGCATCATATTTCCCTGTTTCCTAATAACTACAGTTTAAAGATTATTAGTTAACAAAGACAGAATTGTCTCAGAGTCATCACTCTTTGCTTGGATGCTTATTGACCTTACTCATTTCCTACTTAACCCCTTACTAATCTTTCAGAAATTCTTTAAGACAACATAATCAAGATATTTTGACATGTCTTTAGAGGTAGAGCCACTGGAAAGACTGTAGCTCTGGACCTATCAAGGTAATAGGTATACAGGAATATATAATAGGCAGCGTATTTTGTTTATTTTTTTTACTTGCTGGACATTAACAGAGAAGAATAGTTTTAGCGTGCCGCATACAAGCCAGGACATGCAAGGATATCTTATGTGTCACAATTACTCATTGCCAGAAGTACTGCATCATTTTGCAATGCATTTTGAGGAACTCTTTCCTGACTTACACCGCTAGGAAGGACTTAGCAAGGTGTATTTTTTTTGAACGGTTGACTGTTCAGTGATTGAGCTGTGCGGAACTGACCTTTTAAACTTGCTCTAGTTGATTAACGTTACCTTGACAACAAATGTCAAAATACAGCAATTCCATCTAGTCAAAACATTCTTCCTCCCCCTTGCCACTTTTTTCCCCCATTTTCAAAAAGTTTCTCAGAAACAAAATGTTGACAATATTACAATAATTTTGTGTAAGCTAGTTTCAACTGAAATATATTTTCAAAAACAGAATTATTTTCCAGTTTTCTCCAGGTAAACACAAGTGGTAAACTTTTAGAGCTGACTGGTTCCTGGAAGCAATTTTGCAATATATAAATGCATTCTTGCTTATGTTTACACTACCACTCGATGCATGTGAATCTACTTACGCATTTGAACAGCTTTATTGGATTATGGCCCTGAAGACTGATGCTTTAAGTCTCTTTACACAGAAGTCTCATTCAACTCAACAGGATTTTTTTATCTGCTAAAAAATGGCAGAACCAAAGCCATATGGTCTTTTGGCTTGGATTACAGCATTATATGAATATTGACTTTTTATTCTCCTAAGGGTGAATTAACATAGTCACGGAATATGCAATACCCTAAGGAAATATTTGTGCCCACAACCTAGAGCGGATTCTTTAAAATCACAAAGCCTGTTATTTCACAAATATTTCTGAAGTAAAGCATCGGCCTTCAGTCAGTGACGCTTAAAACATTTACAATGCAAATTTATAATGCACTTTCACTGTTTTGTTTTGTTTTCTTTACCTCAGCACCAACAAATTTAGACATATACATGAAAAGAATTTAGTCTTTTAAAGTAACCAGTTTAGAGGTTGGCTGTTCCATTATGCTAAAGTGGCTAATACAGGACTCCAATAAAATTACTCATGTGAGTATTGCTTTAATGAACAAACCATTAACATCCTGCAGACTTCCACAGATATAGAGGAAAATAAATTACTGTCCATGTTTCTACATGCTTGGTCTTATTTCTGTCATAAATAAATGCCTATCATTTATATTCCCACAAATATTCAACTTTATAGAAAAAAAAAACCCACAGTTTACTTCACCACCAGTCTTCCCCAATGCACTGTAACTCAGTGGTAATTAATGACTTCCCTGTTATAAAGATGTTAATGCGGTTCTTTCAGTTTTTATTACTGAATTTTTCAGAATGAAGATGAATGTTGACTTGTGTAAGTCTCCTGCTGCTCTGTACACCTGCAGACTGCCTTATGCAGCCCTCCTATTGTCCAGTGCATCTGTTCATATTTTACCTTCAAAATGTACTGCTTCTTCACATTTTGATTTCCCCTACAACTCCTTAATAAAATCTTTGTACAGTCAAATGGTGGGAGATTGTAAGCCTAGCAAAGTGACTTTCTATTTTTTTAATAGCAGATTTTGTAGTACCTCAAAAGCTGCTCCATTTCATCCTCTTGAAACACTGTTTTTTGTTTATTAATACTATGTTTCAGGCAATCAGGGGCCACTGAAACAACTTACTTCCCAGATGAAGAGAGTACGTAACCTGAAAATACTGAATGCTTGTCATATAAGATTTACTCTTCCACTGTCTTTTAATTCTTTCCTGAATTTCTTAAAATAGCACCATCCACACAATTATATTCCCAAGAACATATAAGCCATTAAAAATATGAATACAAGATATTTATGTGCTAAATATTTGCACTAAATTGTTGCATTTTACCAGTATTGCAAAAAAATAAAATCATAAAAAGTCACTTGAACAAAGATTATCCAATTGAAATTATTCCTGAACAAAAAAAATATGGCTTTCCCAGATAGAAATGCTTCTGTAACTGCAAGCTATCTTCAATCATGGGATAAGGCTAACAACAGGTTTAATGGTTTTTCTAACTATTACAATGAAGAAATATTAAGGAAAAAGTGCAACAGCCAAAAGGCTAAAAAAAAATGTGTGTAACAAATCAAATATAATATGAAAAATTCAAGGAACAGTTTATATTTGTTTAGCATTTACGCAATGTAATTAAATCCAATAATGAAGACACACAGTATTTGACAATAAATTAACATCATACAATGCTTTTGTAGGCTGGGTGGTGGCAGGGAGAGAGGCATGTGCTGGTTTTCAACATAGACACCCAATATATCATACAAGATTTCAAAGACCAGGATCTCTAGGAAATTTAAGATGCCTCACTGTTCCCTAATGCACATCCAGACCTTATGCATGCCAATAACGTTGCTAACAGCAGACTGAGACTACTAAAATTTAACAGCAAGGAAAGTTTCTGCAATCAACACATATGATGGCACAATGGTAGTCTTCCCAGCTTGGGCTAGCAGGCTTCCTTAGTCATTCTGAAAGGAAGCCTGCAGATCACGGCAAAACCTGTCAGTATTTACACATACAATCTACCATTCAAATCAAACCATAAGATTTCACTTACACCTATAGCCCCTACCTCATCATTAAGACTATTCATATCAAGATAATCAGACATGTGAGTAGTAATACAAAAATGACAGTTTCCTAATAATGAGGACTGTCAAAGCTAGCTGATTGCTTTCATAAGCTCTCTGATTGAAAGCATGAAGCAGTCTTTTGCATTTGCTCACAGAAACAAGCCCATGCTAGACTGGAATCCTTAGATCTCAATCCCACCCAGACCCATGAATGTTTGAGTCCCAATTTAAAATAAGAAAAGAGTAAGGTAGGGAGACAAGAAATATACTAGATTTTTTTAAAATAATATTTGTATTACTGTTTCAAAAAATAGCATCTTTGAACAAGAGAAAACATTTACTTTAGATTTTTGTCAGAAAGCAAAAGAAAAGAAAAAAGCAGTCATATAAACAATGGGATTCATTAACGGTCAAGAATGTATTTTCCTAGAACAATGCCTGGATCTTTTGTTCAAAAGCTTTGTCTATTAGCCTAATCAAAGCATTAGCTCTCCTACAACCTGGACAAGTTTCTCTCTTCAGACTGCTAGGGCTGCAACACAATCATTGTCTTTGATCCTTTGTGCTAGGACATAACTTTGTGCTGCAAAGTTCTGTACTTTATGTACAAAGAACAAGAGTGCATATGGTAGAAGTTTTCCTGAGCATATAAACTGGTATTTTGCAAGAATCCTTTATAAAAACCAAATAGACAGGAAAAGCTGATAAGTTTCAGAAGCTAACATTTAAAAAAAAAAAAATCTAATCATTATCTCATATTCTGATTTACATGCCAGAACATTTCAAGAATACACCTTGTATTTAGGGCTTCATCTGTTAAGTAATTCCAACGGGAGAAACGTAAACATGTATCTGTGAAAGAGCGTTCCGTTTAGTAACACATTATTTACTCTAAAATCATTAGTTTTGTCTGAAAAATCTAAATTATAATCACAGCCAAAGATTACGGGGCTAAAGTAAAATAATTTCTTAAGACAAATATTTGAAAGACCATTTTAAGAACATATAAAAGAGAAAGAGATTTAAAGAGAAAGAAAAAGTCTTCATTTGGTTCAGTTACGTGGTTGTGGTTTCTTTTGTTGGTGGTTTTTTTTTTTTTAATAGTTTGGGCTGGAGGAGACCTTTCTACATGAGCTGAATTAATGAATACTACAGAAATAAATATAATAAATAATGTAACTGACAAGCAGTGTCAGACATGAAACAGAAACGATACACATCTCTTTTCACTCTTTAAATTTAGAATTTATAACAGTGCATACACACACGATCTGTCTGTCTCTGTTATAGTCACAGAAAATTGTAATTATAAAAATATACTCAACAATATTATTTTAATAAGCCACTGTTCGGCTCATGGACTATAAAGCTCAGGGGAAACAGGTGTGATGACTACTGTCTCAAAGTCCTGTTCATAAAGTATTTATACCTAAAATTTCTGATCTGTTCCTCTTTAACAATAGCATTGAAAAAAATAGCAACAGTAAATGATTCTCTGTAGCAGAGAGATATTGCCAGCCATTCTCCTTTTACTAGTGCAGCAGCCACATTTGCCTCTTCCTGTCATGACAGGATTACACTGAATGGACATGACATGAAAATACAATTTTATATTTTCTATTATGAAAATAAGTTCTCCTCTGTGCCACATAGAAATTCTCATCAATGTCATAATGAATTGCAATTTACAGGTAAAACCTGTCAATTCACAAACTTCTCCAAGACTCTTCCCATATCTATGGAAATATTTAACAGTGGAGGTGGCAGAAATTCTCATGAAAATACCATTATTTTTGCAAGTTATTAGTTCTCTATGAATAGGTCTACAACCACATAGCTATGAGTTCTACAGTTCTTCCAAGTAAACATTTACACAGATAATTTTTGCAGCAAAGGAGTACAGGTATCAAACTAAGACACCTGCTAAAAATTTTACGAGCAACAATTCTGGATGAAGGGGCTGGGGCACTGTTCGAATGCCTATCAGAACCCATAGAAAGTGTAAACTCTCACAAGGCTGCCCCTCTGCTGAGGTGCAGACACAATGCCTCCAAGCACCTAACATGAAAGTAAGAACAGTGTGGATAAGGTATTAAAAGTAAAGTTTCAGACAGGGGCAAAAAAAACAGATGGCCCCTCAGTAGGACTCAGGACTCCTCAAAGGTGCCTGAAGAATTAGATGTTGTCAGAGAAATAAACTCTCTCCAGAGAGATGAGGGAACCAACACAAACAAGTCCATAATCTGGCAGACTGCTTTTCCCCCTTCTGATTACAGATTATTTGTTAGGATACCACAATCTATTATGGAAGCAACAAGCATAGAGGAGTTCTCCACTGTGAAGCAGTAACATCATGCACTCCTATCTAGAAGTTCCCAGTCCCACTGCAACAAAGAGCAAGCATTAGTGATTTATTTACTTAGAACTCTAACAAGTTACAAAACATAAGCCAGGAGATGGTATTTCTTTCCAGCCAAGCAACTATTCACTTCCCTTGGTTATCAGACAACTCTCCTATACTCAAAAAGACCTATGGATGGACATATTGGAAAATAATTCATTCTTTAAGACAACTGCAAAACAATTCTTAAATAAGATTAAAGTCTCTTCCACTCAAGGCAACCATATGTAGGACTGACCACTGATTCTACCAACCTACTGAATTTTACACTATTTGGTTTGCTACTGCTGCAAATTAGAAAAGGAAATGCTGTACAAGGGTTTAGGCAAAATTTCTTCATGGGTAAAGGAATACAGGAGCCAGCTTTATGACCAGCCTTTAACAACACTTGAGCCATAAACAGATACACCATTCTATTTATAGAATAGAACTTATAAAGTCTAAGCACTATATTCTATTTCAATGCATTTTCCACGGAAAGAGGATTTGCTGTATAATTTACACACACAATATAAGGCTACAATCCTTCGAACTCATACTTCACTGACACTAGTCATGCCAATGAAGATAAGAGCTTGCAAGTACAGTCCCAGAGTGACTCTCTGGCAAGATTCTTAAGAAACTGAGGGACTGAAAATATCTTGGGCTGTATTAACAGAATCACAGCTGGGGGTCAAGGAAGTTGAGTATTCCCCTTTACCTGGGGCTTGTTAGACCACATCTAGAAAATTCTGTCTAGTTCTGAGCCCTCTGATACAGGAAAAAAACATCGGTAAGCAGCAGTGATGTAAATTGCCAGGGGGCTAGAGCACGTTCCTGTAAGGAGTGGCTGAGAAATCGGGGCTTGCTCAGCCTCAGAAAGATACAGCTTTGGGTGCCCCTAATAGCAGCCCCTCGAGTACCTACAAGGAGCTGATCAATAAGATGGCAAAATCTTTTTCCCCAGGAGGACACGCCAATAGTGTGTTTGCCCAGAGAGGCTGTGCAGTCTCCATCCTCAAAGATTTCCAAGATCTTTGGAAAGCAACTGGATCAAGCCCTAAACAACCTCCTCTGACGCCCAAGCTGACCCTGCTTTGAGCAGCAGGTTGCACTATGACTCTCTCATGAGGTCTTCCAATCTGAATTATTCTGTGATTCTATAATTATAAGGAGAAACTAGAGGAGCTGGCAGTCATAAATAAGTCATTGCGACATTTTTGTGACACATAAAATAATATTGCAGCAAAATTATTATACAAGAGTATAAAGCCTTTATACAAAGGTTCACAAAGCATTCTTACAGTACATATGAACACAGTAAAATTTATATGCGTGGTAAAATGTCTAATTTAAAACTTTTATAAGATTTAACTGGTTACATTTTATTAGCATTACTTTCTTCTAAAAAAGAGGATTAAATATTACAATTAAGCACATCTTGCTAAAAGGCAAGTATGCATTTTAATATTTAAGTCATGGACATGCTTCAGCTTTTAACTTTGATTTTTCTTACTAAATAAATCTTGTCTGTGCCAGAAAATTTTACAGAACAATTCCCACCAGGGCTAGTACTGCCTCTACTGAACTCACATTAATGCTAAACTCGTACGCCACTCCGATGTGCACGAATACTGACAGCCCTCATCCCACACTGCAGAGTTTGCCCGGGGCAAAGATCCATAAACTGTGGGACTATGAGAATAAGAGTAATACAGAGTAGCAGGAACAGATGTATGAACAATAGCCTTGCAGGTCACTAGTACAATTGCACCTATGGAAGACTTGCTTACCAGCAACCCACAGGCTGCTAACATACGTGGGCGGTCTTTATCCTCTGCTCTGCTTCCTCCATGGGTACTAGTTTGCAGAGGGAAGGGTACCAGCGCTCAGTGGACAGGTGACAGTTCCCTGCATAAATACTTGAAGGTGTCATCTCAAATAACATTTTTAAAAGTCTCATTCCTAGTAACTGTCCTGTCAAGGCTCCTGTAAGATGGGTTAAGATTTATGTCTACTTACAGACAAATATTTTAAGAGTCATCTTAGTAAGACTACTAAAAGCAGCGAAGAATGCCTTGAAAATATTCTGAATTTTCTTAAAATATTTCTCTCCTGCATCTTCTTTTGAGGACGCCGATAGTGCTCAAATCTATTTTACATTATTTCTGTTCATATTTTATTTTCAGAAGTGCCTTCTTTCCTCCCTCCCCTGACGACTGTTTTAATTTCACAATTATGTCAGAAGCATCTGTCACTTCTCTCCTAAACTATTAAAGACACTTGGAAAAGGATAGTTTCTGGCCTATCCTTACTGCTGACAATAGTGGTGCAAAAAGATTAGGCAAGATTCATGCAGTGTGCTGGCAGAGATACACACCCTTCTTTAAATTAATCTTCATTTGTTCTAACCTTTTCAAGATTCTTAAGAGCTTCTCAGCTAGCTCTTTGAAATTCTAATGAATCATTTTCCAAGGCAACACAAAAACCTTCCCATTTCATTTCCAATAAGTCAAGAAAGTGGCCAAGGCCAGGATCAAGAACTCTTCAGCATGCTTTCAATTATCTTTCTCACCAACTCCTTTCCCTGACCTCCTAGGTTCAATTCTATACATACCATGGTAATGTATCTCTCTACCCCTCATGTGATAAAATACAGTCCGCTTCTCTAACAGACACTTCCCATTGAGTTCAGAAAGGATAGGCTCAAGCATATGAGGACACTTGGGTAGCATTTTACTTGTGTTTAAGAATGATAACCCAGTTGCAAAATGGGGAAGAGAAGAAAATAAGGAGATAATATTACTCCCTATGTTGTCTCTGTACCTATACTATCCACTCTATCAATCAATTTAGCAATGAAACATAATCAAAACCTCCAAAGCTTTGGTCTGCAATCAAATTTTCATTCCACGGACTTTAGCTCCTCCATTTAGATTCAGATCCTTGACATACAAAGTCCTGGTTTTAAAATCCTGGCTATTAGTATTAGTGAAAACAAGCTTTGCCAAGAATCTTACCCAGAGACATGGTGAGCAGCTCATTTCTGCTGCAAATAACATCTGTTATTTGTCTATGAACTACTAACCAGTAAAGAAGTTAAATGTAATGCTGCACACTCTGTTCAGATCATGCAACAATTTATTGGCCTCTACTACCTTAGCAGAAGACGAGAAATACCACAGTATGCTCAAGCAAACACTAACAACGTTAGTTTACTCGTCTGAACGCATGAAGAAATGTATAATACCTCTATCTAGTGTCTCTCCTTGCTAGAAGCATAGTATAGTATCTGTATGAGTCAGTAGAGAGAATCAATAACTAAACAAACTAGCAAGTTATTACTCAAAATATATATTAAAGTTATTGACATCATCAGCTCTAAGGAATTCTGACTCATACTTTCCCTTTGCCACTTCCTGCAGTGGTTTGTGAGTATGTGAACAGTTCAGAGAACACAACTAGTATTTCTGAGTACAACTAGGTACTGGGCTGGAGCACAACTAGGTTTCTGGATACAAGAATTTCAGCAGCCGGCTTGCTTAGTTACAGGAGAGACTGGAGAATATCGGTGATATCCACAAACATAGCTACGACATTCATTTCTACTTCTAACGATTGTAAAAGTTAATTTAAGCCATGCCATACAGCTGAATACCTCTGAAGTACCTGTACAGAGAATATACTGTGGACGGAGTCTGACAGTGAAATGGCTGTTGTATAAATAGAATTACTTTCTCTTTCTCAGCACTGTATTTTCACCATTAGCATTTCCTCAATACAGAAGCACACAGAGAAAGATCTAGAAGATAGTAACAAGGCTCTGCCTTCTCCTACCTTTTTTAAGGTTTTTCAGTCCCTGATTAGAAATCACACTAAAACTGAATCATGACTATGCCTCAAACACCTTATTTCTCAACGCTTTTAGCCCCCATTTAACCAGCACTTGCAATATCTGCTATATTTTCAAATCTTTTCTGAATGGACTGTGCCTAAACTGACTATTCCAAGCTAGATTTAGTATTGATTGTACTACAGTAAAATTTGAAATACTTTCCTGGTAATATGTCTGAATTGTAACTTCTTATATATTTAGTCTATCCTCACTGCACGTTACTAGACCATGTCAAGATGATGTAAGACCAACCACTGGTCTGCTAATCAGACAGTTTGAGTCCATAACAGCAATTCTTCCAGGTCCTGTTCTCCATCTGTGGGCCGTGTTCCAAGTGTAAATTAAATATATCTCTTTAGTACAGTAACTCTGCACTTCAGACACACCATCTGCAGGAACTGCTTAGAGACATCTTTCCCAGGTCCCAGAAATGAAAAACGGAATTATGAGGAGATCTTAGCCTCCAGTTTTCCTTTCCCTAAATGATACTTAACTGCACTCTGTGGTCTGCTAATCTCTTTTACACTTTAGTAAGTCCAGTGTTGAATTTCTTGAGTGCAAATAACATAACTTGATGAGTTTATACAATAAAATGTATTGCTTTTTTTTTTTGGCAACCCTTTGTGATCTAGCTAAAATAAACAACTACATAAAACTTTCCTACACAACAGTTTGTACTTTTCTCATAAAAATCAAAGAGGATGTTCATCTTTCTCCATAATAACCATGTTACAGCTAAAATTAATATCATTGTTGCATATGTGAAGCTTGACTGAAGTAACACTTTATTACATATTCTCTCTTGTTCTTACAATGTAAGGTTAGATCCACGGGTAAACTGATGTAAAAAAAAAAAAAATCTTTTACTCACGGAAATAAACTTAGATTTAAACTGGATGTAAGAAAGCATTCATTGATCTATTACCAGCAGAAATTATTATCATTATTTAGAAATTATCATTATTGATACTTGTTACAAGTATCAAAATCTTACCTACAAAGAGAGTTTTGTTCTATAATGGCCATCTACAAAGCTACAATTTCCCTAAATGACATGAACGCAGACTTCAAGGTAGATCAACTGAGTAATGAGATCTATATTGAAAAGGAACCATCTGTACCACACAAACTACATAGATCTTACAATACAGACTCATATTTTAAGAAAAGTTAGATAACAAATAAAGGAAAATATTAGAGCCTGGTGAGTCCCATCAAGCAATGGGAAGGGCTAACTCTCCCAAATCGTTGATAAGAGTGATAACAGACCTATGTATCACATCATAGACAATCAGACACATTACAGCTGGGCTGGGACAAGGATCTAGAGCTCTAGAGTCAGGAAGGATGAATTCAGATCAAAACTAGATTGGGGCAGCGATCTCTGTCATGACACAGGCTTTGACCTCCTTCCTCCATGAACAAAATCACTGTAATTGTCAGTGCACACATAAAAATTCTCCAGCTCTTACCTATCAAAGCTCATGGGAGCTATGAAGCTCACCTGTTCCATATTCCTGCAGTTACGGCTAGCCTCATGAGGAAAAAAAAATAAATATATACATTCTGCATTAACATTCTCAGATTTGAGGAGTGCAGTAAATTCAAATTTTCTGTTTCCTATATGAATATTCTATCTACTAAAGCACTGCACTAGTATGGGCACGGTAACTGAAACACAAACTCAGCCTTAGAAAAAGACAGCAAGAAGACACAACTGCTCCTGGCAGACTCTGCTTCTGCTGTTGCATGCGAAGGGTTCCTGGAGCAAGCAGTTCAGGAACAGTGCTCCTGCAGGATTTGTCCATCGTTCCCAAGCATTATGTTCTCAAACCATTTTCCATTCACAACTCAGTCATTTTGCAAAGCTTTGAATTTCATCCAACCTGACTTTTATGAAGTACCAAGGTAGAGAAACATTTCATATGAGATTTTATTTTTCTGTGAGAAACTAGTCCATGTCTGTCAGGTTCGGATCAATAAAATATAACACTCCCTTCAGATACTCTTTTACCAACTACTATTACTGACATTTTCATCATGGCATAACATCATTCATTAGACAGTCTTTCATAATCAGGGCTCTTCATTCCAAACTGTTATTCCACTTCTAACTTACGTTATTTCTGCATCTGAACAATTTTCTCATATTAAAAAAAAAATGTAAAAAAAAAAAACACAAACAAAAAATAGTGGCTCAAACTATATGTTTTATGCTGCCTCTGACCCTGTAAAGGTGTGACAGTTGTGTTCAGACTGAACTTCACCGAAGTGGTTCACCCAGGTGCAACAAGTGATAGTAAATTCTTAACATGAAGATCCCATGCCAGACTGGCCTAGTATGAGGGGCCAACCTCCTGTGTTCTTACCCTCCTCCACTGACAGGATTTTCCTAGTCTGATATAAATGTGTCATAGACTGACAAAAGGAACTTCAAATATCCACTGGCAATATTTTACTGGCAAGACCTTATACACCTACAGATTTTTAACTCTTGGATGGGGGCATTTAGTGATGTCCTCCAGTAGGTCTGGTTCTAAGAGGCTTGTTCAAGGTCACACAAGAAAGCTGGGAAAAAGAAAATTTGAAAATGTTTACAAAACATCTACCTACATATCTCCCTCTACTCCTTTTTTGTCACATTTCAGAAAGGAAAAATCTTATTCTAACACAACTCCCTACTGCTCCAGGCTGGTTTACTTAAAAAGAAGAAAGTACAGTCAAATCAAAACAGCACATATATTGCCTTTGATAGTGTGCAACAGATGAAGCATCCTCTATAATTCTTGCTTCTTCTGTAGAATATTTAGATATCTTGCTTCCAAGAAAATTAGCTAATGTATTTTCTCCTTCAATTATGGCTAAGAATCATGCATTGCTTCACTACGTGATGATTTCAACCAATAAAAATGTACTGATCCATAAGACAGGGGCAAAGAACTTGGCAAAGTCTTTGAAAATAACATCCCTTAAGTATTTCAGATTTCAAGCAAAATTTTTATTATTTCTAGAGTTATAAAGTCAGCACTTAGACCTAGTCCAAATATAAATATTGCTTCTCATGCACAAATATGAAAGTGTTATATTTTATAATATTTGTGATAAAAATCTTTGTCAAAGTTCCTCAATATGTAACACTTTACAGATCATAATGTTGCATAAGCTTTTACACAAGGCTTATATAATATAGGCATCTTGACAGGTATGTGAATGAGGACATTAAAACCCAGCAGTCCCATGTCCCAGCAAGACCTGCAAGCAAGCTGCTGCAAACAAGAGTTCTGCAAGACTGAACCAGCAGGAGAGAGGAAGATCTCTACAGCAAATCATACCAAAAACATAAGGGAAATTTTTCTGTATAAAGTATCCAAAGTGCAGGACTTACAACACAGGCTTTCAACTACCCAGTGGGGAAGGGAATACAGCAACATAGAAAATGTTCAGCAAGATCCTGAAATGCATTAGTGTTTGATAAGTAACGTGGAGCAAGTGCTGAGAGAGAAACTCTTTTAGATTTGATTTTTAACCAATGCAGAGAAACTATGTGACATTCTGAAAGCCACTTCAGTTTAATGTTGGCATTCATTACTCTTGGAAAGGCATGATAAAAACCTGCAAAATAAATAGGAATGTGTTGCATTAAGGCAGCTGGGATGGACGAACATCAACCTATGACAACAGAGCTCACCAACTGATGATCAAATTATTAAACACTCCAGTGTTCTCCTCTGAGAGAGCGTGGAGATCTGCACGACAATGGAAGACTGAAAGAGAGCAAATTTCACTGGTCCTTTTTCAAAGAAAGAAACCAAGGAATTAGACCAGTCAGTTACACTAAATTCTAGATAATGACGTCCACTACTTAGTTATCTAGAAATAAACACAGGAATGACTAATGGGCACCATGGGTTTGTCCAGAGCAAGTCTTGCCAGATAAGTCTAATGTCCTTCTCCCTCTGTTCTTCTAGTCATAGGATTAGTAGCAAATGTCTCATAATATGACTAGATTTTTGACAGTCTCATGTGATGTTCTCATAAGGAAATGGGAAAAAATAGATGAAATTACTCTGGAATCAATGGAGATTTTTTAAGAGCAGTTAGCAATGATTCACTGCCACTAAAGAAGAACGCATTAAATGATATGCTGCAAGGGTCTATTCTGGGTGCCTCACATAACTCAACATAACTTGGAAAAGAAAACAGAATGGGATTTTGGAGCAGGGGATAGGACAAGGAACCATTAGTGCACTGGGGGGCAGGATTTGAACTCAAAGTAATGTTTATAAGTAGATGTGATGTTCTCAGAGAGGGTAGAGTTCAGTAAGGATGAGTACAAGTCACCATATGTAGGCAGGAACAGTCAGCTGCACAGTGCACGATTAGAACCAACCAACTAGGCTATACTTCACAGGAAATTGTTCAAGGATCACAAAGATGACTGTGCTTATGAGAAAAGTCAAACAACAGCATCCTTTAACGAAAGGGTAGAACCATTTGAACCCCGTAACATAACATGTGTCAAAAGCACAATCTAGGAGGAAAGACCAAATGATTAGTGGCTCATTGTTTTAAAGCAGAGACCTCTGAGGGACACCACTTATCACCAGTCTCCATCTGGACTTCAAACCATTGACCACCACCTTCTGGAAGCAGCCATCCAACCAATTCCTCATCCACTGAACAGTCCACCCATCAAATTGATATCTCTCCAATTTAGAGAGAAGGATGTTGTGGGGGACTATGTCAAAGGCCTTGCAGAAGTCCAGACAGATGACATCTGTAGCTCTTTCCATGTCCACTCATACAGTGACTCCATCATAAAAGGCCACTAGGTTGGTCAGGCAAGAGTTGCCCTTGGTGAAGCAGGGCTGGCTGTCTCAAATCATCTCCCTATCCTCTATGTGCCTTAGCATACATTCTAGAAGGATCTGTTCCATGACCTTCCCAGGCACAGAGGTGAGGCTGAGGTCAGTAGTTCCCAGGATCTTCCTTTCCACCCTTTTTAAAAATGAGCGCAATGTTTCCCCCTTCTTCCAGTCACTGGGGATTTCACCTGACTGCTGTGACTTTTCAAATATTGTGGAGAGGGGCCTGGCAGTTTGACACAAAGACTATAACACCACAAAGGCTTTATCACAACATATTCATAACATCAAAATTCTATCCAGAAGAAGCATCATTTATATCATCAAAAAACTCTCCTTGATAGTACAAACTGCACCTCGATGGAGAACTTCACTTGTATAGTTACATTTAGAAAATTATGATTTTTTTTTTTTAAAGTTCTTAATATGATAGGGAAAGAAAAATTTGAGTGGCCTGTCCTCAGTGACCTGGAAATTCTCCAGTCAAATTCAGACACCACCATACTTTTCTTCCATGAAATTAAGAGCATTTTATGAAGCAAACTACGTATCATCAGCCTTTTCATTGTTCTGCACATTGCAATCTTTTATTGCAGGAAAACTAAGCCAAGTTCTCAAAAATCTGAATTTCACGAAGCAACTGAAACGTGACTCAACTTTTTTGTGCTAAAGATGTTACCAATAAAGCTTCAACTCTGTATATATCACAGCTTTATAGAGCCGTTATCCCACTATGATTCCATCTAATGTGTGAGCTTATTTCTTGTCAGAGAGATTAGCTATGCTGTAGGAAGATCTCCCTGGAATGAAATTTATGATTTCCTTCCAAACAAGAAGATGCTTCCATGTGAGACAGTCTAGATAGCAGAAACAGGGAAAATTTATTGGAGCAGCAACTGTTTGAGCATCAACTCTGCTACTTCAGCCCTTGAAAGATGATTGAAAAAAAGATTACTGACTTCTATGAGAAAGCACACGCTTGTTACCCCGGCACATAAAAAAAACAAAAAAAGGCTATTTTTTACTTGCCATCTAGACAGAACAGAAAGCTTTAAAGAAAAGAAAAAAAAAAACCAAACCCTAGATAATCCTTTATCAAGAATAAACCGAATATTGACAAGCCAGTCTTGCAAAAATATTTTCTTTTTAAATTTTTTTTAACTTTTCTTTAAAAATCCCTGTAGTTTAATCTTTGAGCACTGACTCTCCCGCTGGAATCTAAGCTGCTTGCAGGCACCCTACTGGGTTAATTGATAAGGTAACAAGGACCATCAGTCAATAAACTTACTGCTTCCTTAAGCTTCACAGGGTTTGCACATAATTCTGCAACACATAAAAACTTAACAGAGCTGGGTCGTCCTCAGAAGGGATAACTGCAATCTTCTCCATGTTCATAAAAACCCCATATACACATTTCTTATGACTGCCAAATGCAAAAATAAATGCATATGCACAAATCACAGAGTAAGAAAATCAAATATATCACACGTGAACATGCAAACTACTTCTGAAAATATTCAGTCATTCACTTCCAGGACACAGGCATACTTCAGTCTCAACAAACTTTGAGGTAAATATTGAAAAATAAAAATCACAAATGGTTTAATATCTGACAACCAAATTTAGTATCAAGAAACAGCACCACTACAACTTTAAAGTTTCTCATAGTTCTCATAAAAATGAAGACAGAATCACTTTCTTACAAGCAAGTAGATGACTCACCCCACTCTCTTACGTGGTTATGAAACACCCCACTCTCTTATGACATTGTCCCACAAAAAAAAAACAAACAAACCACAAATGCACTCATCTTATTAGCAAAGCATTCCAGGACATGCACTCCCCAACTCTTCTGGCAGAATAGCATGACCATATGCCAGCACAGGAAAAACAAACACTAGTGGAATGGATGGTGCAAATGCCTGTCAGATACTCGTTATGGGGTGAAGCTGAAATTGTTAAACCATAGAAGAAATAACAAACTGGAAAGAGAGCTGGAACCATTTCCAGAGCACAAACATCTCTGGTCTGCTATACTAATACTATACTATCACCTCTTTTTACCCCTGTACGTTTAGCAGGGTTACAAACCAAAGGCTATATAAGCATTATTAAATACTTCCAGAGAGCATTGTTGTGAACAACCAACTATATCCTAAGTGCTGCAAAACATTCGGATCTCAGTACTCTATTGTAGCATTTATTTGAAGAAGTAGCTTCAAGTCTGCATATTACAAGCTCTGTCTGTAACTCATGCTTAAACGCATTGGCCTAAACTGAGTTAGCTGGGGGGACACAGTGACAGTAAAATCTTCATCCAAAATATATTATGTTATCTGCAATACACTTCTAGATATTTTTTTCTCTTTAGCTGGTCTAGTCTTGTAACTTAAGCCTGCTACTTTCCTCTCTCTTTTGTCTAATTGTAATGCAGATTGTTGCCCTGCTCAGGATGTTAATTTCTCCATGCTCCATGATGTGGAAAAACAAACAAAAAACTCCTTTTTATTTTGAATTCACCTCTTCTTGAAACAACACTCATTCCTCAGCATAAATTTATGAGATTAATATATATTTTTACTCCCTTGTTAATTTACAGAAGTCCATATATAGTCTTACAAAGTATCTGGAGCATTTCCAGAGAGGAAGATGACAATACTTCACCTGCATCAAAGCAAAACAGTAGTCTAACGTTAATGTACCAACACACAGCCATGAATGACACCTGAATGCAAAATAAAGGTTCTTCACAAACAAGTGCACTTAGCTATATCTAGAGAATTGAACAAATGTACAGCGTACTTTAAGGAGTGCCATTTTTGGTATACCCAGTATTCTGAACCTGCTTAAGACAACATATCTTCCTGAACTCCGAAGGATGAGATCTTTGCCATCTGGAGGAATGAGACAGATTTGAGTTTAAGCAACAGTATATGTCATTATAGTAGTACTCCTGGAAAAATATTAAACAAAATGTTGTTATGAATTTAAGAAGCTTCTTAAATTTCTTTAACTAGTTCTTTAGACTTCTTTACCTTCTTTAGACTAGTCGGTATCAGTAAGAAAATTCTAACATTTGATATAAACCTAACTTGCTTAACATAAGTTTTAGTAAATGCTTTGTTATGTCCACATTTCTGACTTTCAGCATGTTCTGAATAGCCTACTCAATTTTCCCCTCCTCATATTACATTTTTAGCTGTACTGAATTCAGCTGAATGCCACAGTTTAAGACATAAAGTATCCATGTCTTAATAGCTTGAATATACCCAGTCTGATGCCCTTGAAATGCAACTCTGCGAGAAAAAGCCTGTCTTAATTTAAGGACGGAACATTTTTTCTCCTACCAGACTACTCCAACATGAAATACCTGGCCAACTTTATAACTAATAATACATATATATAAGAGAAATGTGTTTTCAGTTCATTAGTGGAAAAAGTGTTGGCTTATTTAGAGGTTATTAGATCACCAGGGAGTTTATATGTTCATGTATTAATTCTCAGATGACGGCAGATTTTTCAGTTGTACGTTCCACAATGTAATGTATTTTTTTTATCTTCAGAGACATCTAGGCTCGTGATTGTTTTTCTCATTCAGTAGTGAGAACATTCATTTTAGCACAACCACATTCATACAAGAAATAAGATGGAGCCTTGATGTATTTCATTTTCTTACAGCCTTCACTGCAGTGATTTACTGAGAGGAGAGAGTAACGTGTACTAGCTGGTTCTCACAGTGGCAGAAGGAAGACTCATGCTGGTTGGTATCTTTTTACCCCACCTGGACATGTATGTTATGGGTAGTTCACAGCAACAAAACTCAGATTTGCTTTGACACTTTACTTGCAAGGATAAGCAGCTTGCCCAGCAACAGACTGAAACAGAAGAAAAAAAGAAGAAAAAAAGCGGGGGGAGGGGGGAAAAGATATCACCAGCAGTCACCAGCTTGATCTCTAAGCCGCATTGCATCAAAATTATATTCACAGATAGAATGTAGAAATTATTTCTTATGTGGTGAAAATAAAAGCAAAAGCCATGATAACTAACTTCACATATGAAATATAAATCTTATAGAAAATGACTTAATAAAGAACACTAGTTATCCTTCTGCTCCATTTTAATTCTAAGTATATATAGTGTGTGCCAGTAATAGGAAATCACTTTGAAGCTATGAACAGGCCTGCCAAATTTTAAAGATTTTTAAGTTTTCCTTTGTAATTGATGAAGTTTGTTGTTTCAGCACTTTGTTGCTGCTGCTGATCTCCTGCTCTTATGCAGTTTTCAATTAACTCTGTTCGTTGCTTCACCCCCCCTTGACTGTTAAAAGCCAAAAAGCAACTCTTTGGATTTTATTCCCACCATTGCTATGTGGAATATAAGACATGAAAAAGAAACAAGTTGAAAACTAGAAATATTACATCTTTTTGTGACAACTAATTAGAATTTATCAGGAAATTATCAACTAGCTATCTAAAACGTGAAATCACTGTTTAATATGAGCAAATTTTGTGTTCTGTCATGTACCAACACCTAGCTTTCTCCTACCAGACTTCTGCATTTCTCTCTAGAGCTGTTCCACACACAAAAAAAAAACACTAATAGGCCCATTACAGGTGAAAAATATTAGTCCTAAATGCTCTTAGCAGTGCAGATGAATAATTTTGGTACGCCTATTTTGTCCTCCTCATTTGAGGGCCAAGATCATCTCTTCAGCACAGTCAGTCCTAAGGAAATGAAGCTGGCAGGGAGGCATTGCATTTCAGGCAGTTGTAGACGGATGAAGGCACTGGAATCATAGAATCATCTGGGCCAGAAGGGACCTCCAAAGGCCATCTAGCCCAACCCCCCCACAGTCAGCAGGGACACCCCCAACTAGACCAGGTTGCCGAGGGCCTCCTCAAGCCTCTCCTTGAATGTCTCCACAGAAGGGGCCTCAACCACCTCGCTGGGCAACCTCTTTCAGTGCTCCACCACCCTCAGTGGAAAGAACTTACTCCTAATCTCCAATCTAAATCTGCTTTTCTTCAGTTTAAACTCATTGCCCCTCGTCCTGTCCCTGCAGGCCTTTGGAAACAGGCTCTCTCCAGCCTTCCTGTACCCCCCCTCAGGTACTGGAAGGCCGCTCTTAAGTCCCCCTGGAGCCTCCTCTTCTCCAGGCTGAACAACCCCAGCTCCCTCAGCCTGTCCTTGGAGCAGAGGGGCTCCAACCCCCTGAGCATTTTTGTGGAAGCAACCAGTCAATTACTGAGGTCCTGTGAGCAAAAGTTTCCCCAAAGCATATTTAATCCAGTCTCAAAATAGAGTTTTCACCCCTTTCAGATTTTATGGGGCTGTATCAGATGCGTTGTCCAAGGCCTAAGAACAGTACAAGGACAAGGAGGCCAGTGGCAGGTAGATGCATTCTGTGTCACAAAAAACACTAATGACTCCCTTTTAACCCCCTTTCAAAAAGTTACGGAGTGTATCTGCTACCCCACCCCTTCCCCTCATACCCGGCTACGTAAAATACTAGAGCGCATAGTACACCTCCAGCATCCCTGAACTTTCCCACCTTAAATAGATCCACACAGATCTCCACAGCAGCCCAGAATCAGGATGAAAAAAAAAAAAAAAAAAAAAAGTATCATGTCAGCCCTTTTGGGAGACCTGTGTGAGAACAGAGACAGAAGGAAGGTGAAAGGCCAAAGCCACAACTGCATGCTGCAGAGTTCCACCGGGTCTTGGGGAATAAAATAGAAGCAGAGTCTGATACATGGAGATGACCCAGCCTCACAGGGAACGCAAGAGGAGCTCTGCTCTTACGCCTGACACAACCTGAAGCGCTGGCCGAGAGGATGTGAATACTGCAACCTTTCATTCAGCCAGACGCATACAGTGACCTATGCCTAAACTCGGCTCTGAAAACATAGTTAAATAATAGTTGAGATACTGGGGAACAACTGAACATTTAAGGATAGAACCAAACCAAATCTATTCAAAACAAGGTAAACTACCAGTGCTTTGCTTGGAATCAGTGTATAATGCACCCTGAGCAAGCCACACTGTCACACATCCTTTTGCTCTTCATGTCCATCTACGCTCTCTGCAATTAAGTTAAGCACCTTGTTAGCAGCTTTCTGCATGTGTAGTGGTTGTCAAACTCTTTTTTACATATTTTTTGTTTTAATATTCTCCTTCTTCCTTATACACCAATCATTTATGAACAAAAAGATGTAAGGGAAAACCAGGAGGGGGATATAAACGGGGTGGGAAAAAAAGGGTGTCTCATGAAAAAATAATTTCCTTTTTAACAGGCAACAGAAGGAAGTACCCCAAAATCAAGCCAGCTAAGACTTTTCTCCCTTAAAAAAAAAATACTACTGTGTGAAAAACCATTCTCCAAGGCCAGGGCAAACCGAGGAAAACCCAGACAATTGGCCAATCCACAGCCTCTTGACATTCACAATCCACAGCATTATCATGAAGTTTTTGAAGAGTTAGATTATTTTAAGCACTGAATGCTTTTGGCATTGTGCGATGCGTACAGTATGTCAGGATCTTTACTCCAAGGTTCTTATCTAAACATATGATAAAAGAAGATATGGTTTCCAAACAGAAGGCAGAAAGCTTCTGACCGCAGGGACCTTGTCTACTGGCAGAGCTCCATGTTCAAAATTGTCTGGCATAAATACAGTAGGACTAGGTCTATGGAGAAGAGCTTAGCGCTTTATTTGCTGGAAGTGGTTCCTGATGTGTTCATGATCCATTTCCAGTATTCAGAATCTTACAAACATATGCAACACCATTGTTCCTAGAAAATTAAAATAGCAAATACAATACAGAAGACAAACAAAAGCAGAAAAGAAAAATACTATTTGAATGATAGAGACAAACATTGTGATAAAGGTACCACATCTGTCAAAACACTCATCTTTCCTGCAAGTTTTGCATGTAGTTTCTCTGTTAATTGCATATACTTCAACCATACTTAACACCTTTACTTCAACTATACTTAACACCTTTTTTTTTTTTTTGGTACTTCCACTTTTTCTTTTAAAATAAGACTTAGCAGAACTAGAAAGAATAGGTTTTATTTCTATATACAGAATAGATCGCCACAATCATAGAAACTTCTGTTATCAAATAAGTGACCCTGTTCTTTTCAGCCTAATTTAATTTTTAAGATTGCCCTGGTATAGTTTAGCTATATCCTGACATGAACAATAAGATTTTCCTTCCAAAGTGTGCTGACTGCTTAAAGCAAACTACATGTTGGTTCTCATATATATAATCTAAAAATCTCCATTGATAAAATATTTTTATGGGGTAAAATCAGAGTCATAAAAGATGAACATGGTCCACAAGACATGTTCCTTGATATGGCGCTTAGGGACATGGTTTAGTAGTGGATTTGGGAGTGTTACATTAACAGCTGAACTCAATGATCTTACGAGTCTTTTCCAGCCTAAATCATTCTATGATTCCTTCAAATACTCCACAGCTACTCTGTCTCCATTCTAAGATACATAATGAAAACTTCCTGAGATGCAGTTTGAACCGCAGGAAATCTAATTTATACTAAACCTGACTGATGGCTTTTTGAACACAAAGGTTTTGACCTTCCTTGCCTGGTTCTGAGACAAGTTATACAACACTCAGCTCACAACTACAAGTCCTATTGGTCCAATAAGAACGGCCAACAGAATATATTTTGCTCTCCAGGTAGAATTCCACAGTTTAGCAAAAAAAAGATACTGAACACTATATAATTTACTCTTTTATAGAAGTGGAAAGGGGCATTTAAGAAAACAGGAAGGAGAAGAAAATACTCCCAACCTGCCTAGGCACAGCAGACGCAGGTCTTAAGATCTGCATAGCCCACAGCCGTGGGCCTTCCATGGTTCTGAGGCACAAGGGCAACAGGCACAGCCTTAGTTTCCAAGAGAATGCACCCCCACTGAGCACTCAGCTTGAATGCTCACAGGTTCTCTGGTGACATTTACACTTAATCTTTAGACTTTTCTAATGCAAATGGCTCTTATTGACAATCAAAGAAAATACATACAAACTTTCATATCCACAGACACACTTTGGATTGCCCCATAACAGCACTTAAAAGAAAGAAGAGAGAATTCCTCTGATCCTCTGTCATCCATCCTCCTCCATATTACTGCTGCTTCTTTCCTTTCCCTAATGTTCTCCATCCAAACAGGAGTTTTTGCAAAACAGGAAAGGATACCTATCAAAATGCCTCCAACAAGGAATCACATTAATTTTCATGTAGTTTCACATGTATACGAAACAAGTATGATCTGATCCCGTTAAAGATCAGGTCAGATTTCTTTGCTAGAATAATTAGAAGGAAAAACAATCACGAACAAGGACTGAAATCAAGCTTGAGGCTGTACTTTGTCTTCTGTTTGTTAGCACTTTCAATTCTTCCTTTACTCTCTTCCCACCTCTCTTGGGTTCGTTATTCTACTATTCTTTGGACTCTTCTAAAAGGTGGAATACTTTGTGTTTCTCCTGAACACAAAACTATTCAAGAAGGAAATAAATTACAACTACAGATACTTTTAAAAAAAAATCCCAAACAAAACACACACTCACACACCACCTTGGTACTCTGCATAGAAAATATCTGTGGAGTAAGTCTACTCATGCCACCAAAGAAAGACAATTTTTAAAGTTTTTCCATTATCTCAAAATGAGTTATACAGTAATAGTAATAGTGCTGTGTCTTCTTAATGTTCATTCTGAGTACAATTCACATGAATTGTGTGCTGGTAGTGAACAAAGCCAGGCCTCGAAGTAAGAGGCAAGCAATTTAGTTTTAAAACATTTAATTTACTGAAATTGCTCTTGTCCAATTAGAATAGATTCTGACCTTAGCTATATTGGCGTAAGTTTATAACATTATAAACTTCCTGAAACTACCTCAGACTTAAACCAGTATAAATAAAGTCAGCTCAGAATATAGAAACTAAGTATTAAAGCCAACAACATAAAATGGATGGCAGACAACCTAAAATGGTAATTCTCAAAACAGTCTCCACAGACCACCTGGGTTATATAGATTTACTGAAACTGATTGTAACAGAGACATTGAACAAAACAAAGTATTAATTGGAAGCAGGTAGGATAGTATAAAAGAAGTCCCCTGCAAAGTGGATCATTTATCGTCCTTGTTTATTTTCTCAATACGGAAGTGTACTAAAAAGTAATCCTCTATTCAGAGGAGCTTCCATTAATCAGAAAATATGTCATATAAACTTGAAATATGCCCAGTTTCTCAAACCCAGTGGTTACTCAAACCACTCCTCTCTTGCTATCTCCAATTACTCTCAAAAACTTTGTATACCTCAAAGCCATTTGGCTAACCAGAGGGATTATCTTATTGGACACCATAAACTCATCCAGGATTTTTTCTCAAAATGTATGACTTGCTCTCTGCTACTGAGAGAATTCACGAATAAGAAGCTGATCATGTACAGATGACAAAATCTGCACTGATTACAGTTCAGCTGTGGATCAGGAAGCAGACAAGCCAAGCCACACAGAAATGCAGTTTCTGTGTCTCATTCTGTATGTATCTTGGACAGAAATGGCTCAAAGAAGCCCTGCAAATCAGCCCAGAGGCAAACAACTGTCAATCATCTGATGCACTGTGAGCCCAGAGAAGCAAGTTGCCTCTCACTGCAACAAGATCAGCACAGCTCTGTATCTATGAGGAAATGGTGCTTCAATTACCCCTGTGTTTTGAACTAAGCAGGAGCCTGCAGCCACTACGCTGCATTGCATTCTTTTTCTGCAGGTAAAGTAGTGTCTCTTCAGCTACAGAAACTTTAAGAATCACAGAATCGCCCAGGTTGGAAGGGACCTTTAAGATCATCTCATCCAACCATAATAAAATAATAAAATAAAATAAAATAAAAAAACCCAACACCACAAAAAAAAACCAACCCCCAAAAAACCCCAATACTAAACCATATTCCCAAGCACCACGTCAACTTGTCTTTTGACTATCTCCAGGGATGGTGCCTCAACCATTTCCCTGGGCAGGCCATTCCAATGCCTGATAACCCTTTCATTGAAGAAATTTTTCCTAATATCCAACCTGAACTTTCCCTGGCACAACTTGGGGCCATTTCCTCTTGTCCCATACAACATCCCAGAATGCAGACCCACACTGACTGCCCAGGAAATTCCAGATGAACTTGGACTGCCACGACTATTATCAGAAGGAGCAAA
Source organism: Gallinago jamesoni (assembly GCA_025769975.1). Classification (NCBI taxonomy): domain Eukaryota; kingdom Metazoa; phylum Chordata; class Aves; order Charadriiformes; family Scolopacidae; genus Gallinago; species Gallinago jamesoni. The sequence continues at coordinate 5,233,081 of JAOQGH010000002.1, read as the reverse complement.
CCCAGAAAACTTTCAGAAAACATAGTGGATTAGTCAGCATCTCTTTGTGGTCTTATAAAATATTAGAGCATGCTGAAACAGTTAAAATATGTTTATTTCCAAAGTCCACAGGAAGAGGTACCTGTTTGATATCAGCATTTGGAAGTATGAAAGTATGCCTTTTACAACTTTATTGTCAAAGAATAGAATTTCTCTTGGTGGCTGGCTAAATTCTATCACGATCTAAAGTGATATCTATTCTATATGAAGTGATTACTTCAGTGTTGTTAGGATTGTACAACTAATAGGCCAGTGTATCATGAACCTTGTCTTCAGTTGGTTTCAATCCAATTTTTAAAAAAAATCATCTGTTTAAAGTAATTAACATATTTGGATCACTAGACACAATGTTAACAAAGCAACACATTTGATTTCCCCTGTAGTGCTAGTGATATAGTTGTAATTCTAAAATCATCCCAGAGACTTCACAATTTTTCCCATTTTGCAGTGGACCAGAAAGCAAAGCACTTTGAAAAACCTTTGTCAAGAGAAGAGACACATTACCCAGAATTATAAATATCAAACTCACTACACCGTGTTGGTTTAAGCCTCACAAATGAAATAGAACAGGAAGTTTTATCTGTCTTTGGAGCAAATACTATTTTTGGATAGAAGTCAGTCAGTCTGTCCTTCTCGTGCCCTTAAAAAAAAGAAATAATAGACCTAAACATAAGTTTTTAATGATAAAAGAAATCCAACCAATTCCAGCAGTTATCTGTACCAGAAGTGTCACAGCTAGTGACAGCCATTTCAGACAGTCTAGGCTTTGTAGTATAGAATTATTTCTTTGTGCATTTCAATACACAGATCCATTATTTCACCTTTACTCTTAGTTAAAACATAAAATCTACTTCAGAGCACTGTGTCTGCCCCACCCACAATTATTCCTCCATATCAGGTGCTCTTTATTTCTGTCTTCCTTGCAAGAGTGCAGAACTCAATTTATTTAGGCCAGAAAAGTTATCATGAAATAAGGGCAAGTGGTCACTTTATCAAACCACTCTATAATCCTAGATTCCCAACATATGCACCAAAGTCTAGTTATTGTCACTGTACCTCCAGCAGCTCAGAGAACACCTTTTTCTTTAAAAATCCTAATCATTAGGATAGAGAGCCTGATCTTACAGACTCTGCTCAAGAAAATCCAATACCACTACAAGTTAGCAAGGAAAGTCTGAAGGAATAAGGCTCACACACTTAATCAAATTAATTCTAAATCACTTTGCTTCTCTTTCGAGCACTGAATCTTTCCACTTTGAATCTCAGAATCATCCTAAATTTGTACTGTACTTTCCTGATAAAAAACCAAAAGGAAATAAGTCCAAATACTGGCTCATACGGGAGTGGTTCCCCAGTAGTCTCTCATCTGACCATTTTTCCATCTACTCTCCTACACAAGGTCCTACTTTAATCATCAGGCTGCCTAATGCACAATATGCTTAACTGATGTTGCAGGCAGTTACAACAGCCACACCCTGGCTGTTGTATTGGTGGGTACACATTAAGCTGTAGCAAAAGGGTTCAGCAAGGTTCCCTACTTGTAGAGCAGATTGCATCTGAAAGAAATGACCTTCTGATTTCCCACATCTTTGATTAGGGCAAAACAATTAAAACACAGGCAGCTATGGATCATACCTGAGAACAACTGAAAGCTTCTATTGCTTCCAATGAGAGCATGCTATCTGCAAATGACATTTTTCACTATTCGTACTTAACTGCCCAGTGAAGTGTTGCTGGAGAGCAGGAGCAGCAAAGTGAAATTAAAGGTGTCCTCTTTAACCTATCACCTGGAACCTTGGCTGCTTCATCACTGAAAATCTGCCTCTCCCTTTTTCACAATACTTCCTTCCTTCTGCCTTACTTCTTACGTCCTTGGTTACAACTAGGGCACTAGATCTGAGCTCTCTTAAAGCTGCACTCTACAAGGTCCTGGCTGGGGAATAGCTAAGGCTTTTGACCAACATATGTAAGTAAATGGAAACAGCAAGGAGAGACAGGTGTCTCGCTAACCATACCATTGAGGGGTTGTGGGACAGGAATTCATTAGGATGCCATGGCTAAATAGCAGCTGATTAACTCAGATCAGGGTAACGAATTACTATTTTTTAAGAAGTGGCCCAGGGAGCTCAGCACACAGCACAGCTTCATCCAGCATCAACATCAAACACAGTTACATAGTGTAACTCTGCTTTATCTGTGACGTCAACTGTTAAAATACACTTGACAAATACTTGTATGTTTTTTAATAAACTTTCCTGAGAAATAAAAAACTATTAACCCCAAGTGATTTATTCCTTTCAAGGCTCACCTCACACCTGCTGTATGAAAACACAGGTCAGCTCCTTGACAGGGCACTGCTGCCTAACAGCAGCGATGTACCTAATACTGTAATTGCCGTATTATCAGTTATTGTTGCATCAGTAAGTACCATTCTCTTTAGACTCTGATCTCATTTACATTCCACAATTCTGGGTATGATAAACATATCATCTGAAGAACCAGTATATTTCATTGGGGGGTGGAGGGTGGAAATCACTTTCTAGTCTACTAAAAGAATCGGCTTCTAATCCGAGCCATTAGATACCACTGAAATAGAATATCCAAACATCAAAATTCATATAGGACACATACATGGCACCATATCAAATGTTCAGGTACAAAATCAGTGGTGCTTGCAAGTTGCCCATGGCACAAACTCAAAATTCTTTATCAGCCTGTTTTCATAGGAGAGGTGCTCCAGCCCTCTGAAATGGGTAATGAAAAATGACCCAGGACATGACAGGTCCATGTCCTTCCTGTGCTGAGGACTCCAAAGCTGGACACAGTACTCCAGGTGGGGTCTCACGAGAGTGCAGTAGAGAGATAGTTGTTCTTACGTCAAAGGTAGATAATAAGCTAGAACACTGGAAATACAACCTATAATCTCATTTTATAGTTTATACTGTGTGACTAAATATTAAAGAAAGGAAAGAAAGCATTTTCAAAAAAGTCTATGGGAATCAAATAACTACATATTCTTAAAATTACTCTAAAGTGAATTGCTTGGCTTGTTTGAAAATTCATAAAAAAACCTCAACACATCCAACCCTGCAGAGGAATAGACAGTGACAGAGTGGTAAATACAAAAGTAAACAAATGCACCCATTTATTAATCCAGGATGGCAATTCAAAAGACATAATTCTGCCTTTACCCTCAAATACACAACCAAATGTAGTCATTCTTAAATCTACAAAAAAAATATTATGAATTCTCATTCAAATTCATTTAATAGCACAAGCCTTAAAACTTTCCATAATAACTTCTGCCCTTTGATTTGCGTATCAGTTACTGCACATCTTTTAGAAAGGCATGGATTATGGATATAAAGACTACAAAAGGTTCAGTACATAAAACATTGTTTAACTAAGCCATTTCAGTTGTTAATTGTCAAAAACATTCAGTTGCTTCCTGGTTTGAACTTTTCTGACTTCTACCCATTGGATCTTGTCATACTTCTGCGTACTAGAATAAAAATTTAGGTAAGTGCCTTTATTTGCAATACTTCCAAGCCATAACCTTTTGCAGATAAACTACAATGACTGAACTCCTTAAGTTTTCCATCATAATGCCTGTTTTCTTGTCAACAAATAATTCACCTCCACCCTGAACTCCCAATTTTCAGCATCTTTTTAAAGTGTTTGTCTCACAATAAACCTGCCAGTTGACTCTTGAAAAGTTGGCTCCAGTTTCTGGAGTAGAGCACTTTGGTGAACAAATCTCACGCGCAACACAATGTCATCTTAAAAAGCAAAGTGAACAATCAAAGGCAGAGAATAAAAGTGCACTTACTCCATTTCAACAAAAAGAAATACTATTTCATATACCAGACTGTAAAAATAGGTCTTCATTCCAAAATCAAGAATTTTAAAATGTCAATTTGATCTGTATGATCATGAAGACAACTGAAGTACTGATAACAAAGGACTGCTCTGAAGTAAGAGCAAAACCTATCTCCTAGAAACATTATTTCCCATAAGCAAAGTAAATTATTGTCCCCCCCTTTGATACAACTCCTTCAGTTTCTATCATAACTTCCTAAAACATTTTCACATACATCACCAGGAAGCAATCCTGAAAAGATTTTAAAATGGAATAACCAAAATGGTTTCATGTAGATTCAGTCCTTTAACACACAGTTCCCTTAAGAGCACACAATCAAAATCAAATAAGTACCTTTACAATAGGATACTGCTTTTGTGTATGTTCATATATGAAGTAACTTTTGTTGTCAACTGTTAGATTATCACATTGCTGGAGACTTCTAGGCAAAAACTAAGCGTCTTTGAATTCCAGCCAGCACTGCTGCCAGCATGCTAAAGGCACAGGTAACACTAAGAACAGCAGCAGCAGCTGCGATGATTTTTCAGTTTGACAGGTGCTAAGTACCACTGAATTTGATTATAATTCCATTTTTGCTGTAGCTATTGCCCAAAATGACCCTAGAGTAAGAACATCATAAAGAATGGCTTTAAACCAACGCTGTTCCAGGTGAACAATATAAGGACAACTGCTCTTCAATAGGAAGGTCGCATATAAGAAAAAAGGAAGCGTGCACCTACTACAGTATTCCAAGAAGAGTGTTGGCATCTATCACTGAGGCCCCTCTCATCCCAAAGTGCTTTACCATTTTATCCTATTTCCCCTGTAAATATTCATATTGCAGATGTGTTAATATTTAGATTGATACAAAACAAGGCTCAGTGTAAAGCTTACTTAACTCTTACTGAAAACATTCCAGTAAGTCACAGAACAAAAGAATAGTTTTACTACTCATTGTGGCAAGGAACTATTCTTTTTTAGTCAAATTTCAGTTAGTATCACGGAAATAAAAAGCTTGTTTTAATACAAAGGAATTGCCAAACTATCTCCCAGATGATAGAAAGAAAAACTACATTTCTTGGAGACTGGTATTTCCTGGAAGACTTCAAAACGGCAGACTGGCTATAAACTGATATTCTCAACTCAAACTAATTTCTCTAGAGGATGCAACCCAAGCCTAGAAGCATGCAGAAAGATTGGGTCACTACAAGATAGACGGATGAAGGGACTTCAATCTGGATGAGGGAGAGAGTACTAAGACAGCAACTGATTAACGAAATAGAAAGATCACCAAAAAGCAAGTAATTTTAAGTCAGTTGAGCACACTGAAGCTTCTCTATGCAGGCTTTCACAAATGCCAGAATGGAAAGAATTAAAGGCATGGGAACGTGAAGTCCATGCCAGGACTGTGGGTGGGTCTGCGGTAGTCGACACTTAGCTTGGCCAAGCAAGTAACCACAACCTGAGTCTGAGTAGATCCTGTGCATTTCTTCACCTGCTTCATTTATCAACATTTGCAAGGGGTCGGCCTACATTCCAATGTTGAGTAGAGATGTTTTGTTTGTATTTTATCTTCATTTGGCCTGAGTTAAACATACTTTCAGCTAACTTGGCTAATAAGCCACCTCTCTTGGAAAAGTATGGCAAGTGTGTAGAGATGGAGATGTGTGTTCCACTAACCACCAGTAAGAAGGAAGGCTCTGACATGGATCAAACTTGAATATGGTGTACAGACAGCAACTGCACAGTGACAGTAGCTAGACCTGGCATATGGATGCAATTCAAATCTTTATATTGTGTTTGGGACAGGAGAATGGTGAAGAGCATTGATTAGGCTTCTTGACCACAATACTAGATGTCATCCACACAGTTCAGCTTTACAAAATTAAAGTCTCCAATTTCAAGAACTTCCCATCTTCCTCCTCCTCTGTAATCACTAAAGAATTTCACCACCCTCACACCAGTTCCATGCCAGCTCATACTAATTTGCAAATAGGCTGAGTGTATGTATTTGAAAACTCTGAGAAGTTTGACCAACATATGCTAACAACTCAGGGGATTTTGTATAAAGAAAGCCAGAACTGAATTATTGACCTCACTGCCCATTTTAAAGAGACGTTTCTGTTGGCAATCTGCTGGATATCTGAAAACTCAAGACCTTCTACCCTTTCTGAAAATTGCCTCCTAAAAATGGATTAATGTAAAACATCATCCCAAACATGCTTGTCTCATATATTTCTACCACTCATAGAAGTTTGGTCTATATTTATAAATCAGAGTCAATGTGGGTCGTTTTAAACATCCTTTAAAAAGCAGTTTTGATTTCCCATCTGTCCTGTAAACTTCACCACCGAAGAATTACATTGCTATATTGCACTTTATGTCTCATGTCTGAAAAATAAGGACAGAAGCAGATAACCATATTTCATTCAAAAGCAATATTCATTACTTTGACTACATAAAACACTCTACCATGCATGGATTCATATTCATATTGTATGCAATTGTCTCCAAACAGATGGTAGTGACTCAACATTTTGCCAGTGTGGCTACGAATATACCCTTAATCTAATAAAAGGGTGTATAAGTCGTTATCAATTAAAAGTGCATGCTCCACAAACTCAGATACAAAGACACAAAGATACACAGAACAACTTCAGTCCAATCCAGGTCTGTCATTTTTGCACAGTAATCAAACCAAATCTTAATTTTTTCACAGAGAGATCACGTTCACTTCAAAGCAGGATACAATTTAAAGCATCTCCTATAAATAAATGTGGCATCTTTTCAAATCATTCACTGCAGATTCTCCAATCAAGTTCTACTGAGATGAAAATCTCAATATCGAAACCAGGTAAAATACTACTCAAGAAAACCACAGAACTACTGATCAAACATACAGTGCAAATTAACTGAGACACAGAGAACATCTGTAGTCTCCCTCATTTGTTTTTGCTTTGGGTTTTTTGTAATAATTTCAGCCTTTGCCTATTTTATTTTCTGAACAGCATTGTATAACCTTTTAGAAAGATTCAATCAAAGAACAGAAGACAAAACAGCCTATCTTACGTTCTGTGATTAAGAGCAGTAAGTGATTTTACACCTAATACACCGTACCTCCAAATGTAAAAGCTTCTGCCCACACAGTTAAAATATACAGCAGAAACAGTACAGGGAGATATATGCATGCCTGATATTAAACAAGGATGTTGAGATTCTCCAGTATTGCGATGGGAAGGACAGTCAGGATCAGAAAACAGGAGAAAAGATGCCCTGGCCAAGGTGAAATGAAGTATGTTATTGAAGCATTCTCAGAGTCTGCTCAAGAACCAGACATATATCACTTGAAATAAAAAGGAATTTTGCAAAGCCAAGAGTGAGAATTCAGGCTAGAGAAAGCTACTCCCAATACAAGTGTGATAATAGCCTGAGAAGTAATTATAGAATTTACACTTCCCTGGCTCAGAAACATGCTCTGAGCCCTTGCAGATGTGACATTTATTATGTTTGGCATAATTACGAGATCAGATAACATAAACCTACATTAGTTGCCAGTTAAAACATTGTCTTTTGGTTGCTGGCAGCCCTGTGTCAGAGAGCACAAAGAAGTATTCTATGGTGCTACCAGAATAACAGCTCGCACCACACTGAAACTCACCCAAGCCAATTGCTCCCTGACCTCCTTATCTCAAGAATCAAATATTCATGTGTTCAGATACCATCTGTCCCTGAGCCCTTTCCTAATTTTTAACTATCTAATCAATTACCTGATATAAACAACTGTAAGTGATCTGCCCCCAAGCAAATGAAGTGTTTGACAACACTGACACCAAGCGACAGAATTCAGAAAAATATAAACCAAAATAACCTACACATAGCAATGTCAGGGCATTTCATCAGTATGCTGGGAAAGAGACAAAGTGTTATTTTACCAAGAACACAAAACAGAAGCGAAGACCCATTATGAAAGCTGACATTTTCACAGAAGTCATGCATAACCATGTCCAACATTAAATACATGTTAACAATTTGATTTAACCTCGATCTTGCAAGCACGAGTCAAAGACTGCACACATTTCAATGTTTTATGCAATCTAGCCTTGTAAATTCAATTCTAAAGACGAAAAAAATGAGTGGTTTGTATGTACAGTCAATACTTGATTCCATTAACGTATGTGGATTTAGCTCATTTTTCAAGTCAAAAAATCCAAACAATAACTTTATGCCCGTTAATTAAAAAAACATTATGTGTTAATGCAAAGTTTAATAATCTGCTAAGTCTCACTTACTTGCTTTACCTACCTCTCTGTTGAGAAATCAAAAACCACACAAGTCCAACATCTGATGCATTAAATAGGATTGTCCCTCCTCCTAGTGGCTTACATAATGACATTACAGAAAGCATAAAACCCAGTATTCTGTGTCTTCCTTCCAAGATTTGATGTTCTTACCTGCTGACGTTTGTATGCTAAGTAATCAAGATTTTCCAGATCTTTTCGAAACTTCTGGTAGGTTTTCTGTAGATCAGATTTACTGGATACATTTCTTAAAGATTCAAACGTTCTTTGAAACTGTGATGGTAAAAAAACAAACAAAAACTACTAAATACCATCATTCACACAGTTGCTGTATTTTGTGCCATACTAGGATTTTTTTCTACTAAAAAATAATGTAATGGAGCTGTGTCCCCTCTTCAGTATACCATCTTCTAGACATTCTTAAAATTTTGTTTTGAAATCGATCCCTGAATTCAAAGCATAGTACATAAGCACTGTTTAAATTCAATCCTCTAACTTCACAGGTCAGACTTGCATAAGACAAAACACTAGCAATCAACACAACCTCTGAAGGTTATTTCTTTTTCTATGCCATGTTACTAGGTGGAATATATTAATTTTTTTTTTTTTTCAACTAATAAAAGCATATGCAACTTTATACAGGCCATGAACTCCTCATTATATCAAGTCTAACAGTAGATGTTACGTAGAACAAGGTACTCTTAATCAAGTTAATTAAGAGTAACTTGCAAGACTGGATACTTACCATGGGCAACATGCTCACATTCTCTACAAAAGCTGAGGTAATGTTAATTATGCTTCGTTACAGACCTTACTTTTAAATTTCAAACTTCTTTCATGTGTACACTATTATTAAAAACTGGTAATTTTCAAAGAGATGAACAATACCAACCCAGCTGTAGGGAACTGTAAGAGAAAGGCTAAGATTTGTACAAAAGGAGAATGGGAGCTAGTTTCCTCACTACCCTGAGGTAGTAAGGAATCATGAACCATCTCCTCTGACTTTCCATGTTTTGCCACCTGTAAATATTATTTTTGACCTCAGAAGCACTTAACAGCTGTAAAGCTCTAAGTGGTTTAGAAATATTTTGTTACCACAGTGAATACCACCAGAAGCAAGTCTATAAACATTTATTTATGCCGATATAATCAGGAAGAACCACATCTTCTAAACCCGCCCAAAATCTTGACTTATCTTACTACAATTACAGGTCCTGTAGATGGAAGTACCTGCTGTAAACTTGCATGTGGTACTAATGTCCAGGGAATGAGGCAAAAGACCAAATGAAATGGACCACTTTCCAGTCAATTCTGGAAAACCAAGCACTTCAGTAGTAACATCGCACATTTCTCTATAATTTTGCTAGAACTAGTCATTGAATTGAAAAAAATAACCACAGAAGAAGAAAAGAAAAAATACTTCACTCATCTTCAGTCCCTCTTTATAAAGCTGGCACCAGAGTTGACAGCTAGAACTGACTGCTCCACATTGTGATGACTCCTTGACTGAAATCAAGCCCAAGTTGTATACACTGTTCAACAGCCACTAGGTAATTCCTCTTTGGGGATAATAAGCAGCTGCAGTGGATTTCAGCTGACGAGTCACACAGACGTATACATCTCGGAATCTTCAGGCAAGTTCTCATTTGCCCCGTTGCAGCCTTTATTTCAGTCTCATCACTCTCATAACCAAGAAGGAAATTAAAGCAGTGTTTACATCTGTTTGTAGTATACCTTACCATATATACCTCATTCAGCACCACTACAGGTTAACTGAAGACTTTCTAGTTGCATTTGAAATGATTGCTACCAAAAAATAGCTCTCTCACCCAAAGTGTACTTCATTGAATTCTGCAACAATATGGGTGACAGAACATAAATGCTAAGACAAAACCACAAGACTATTCTTTTCTATTTGACTTCAGTAACTTTCACCTTTTGTAGGATCTGTTGTTTTCAGACTTCATGTCTGCTTCCTAGTTGCTCTTAAAGCCTTGAATTTGCAATGCTTGCTTTCACCAGTTCCCACTCCAGCGTTTCCCCATTAGGTGGAACAAATTTAAACACAACATCTGCAAGCAAGATCTGATACAGTCTAAGCTGACCAACAGCTATCCATAATGCTCCCTCTTTATAAGTGCATAAGAAAGTCCTCACAACATATCTATAAAAGTTCATGCTACACCCCTAGCTCCAAATCCTGACACATTTCTACAGAAATTACCCCAAAGCTGCTGCACCCTGCTATGGCCTTGAGTAATACAGGGAAAAGGTCTCTAATGATTTCCAAACTCATGAAGTGGACATAAGGTACAGTCTTTTTTTTTTAATTTGTTTGGGTGTGGGGTTTTTTTGTCATCTACATGTTAGACTACAATAAGTAGTCCAGTAGTAGAATCATCATCCTTCTCATCCTCTTAAGGATGCATTTAATCCCATAGCTTCAATTCTTTCTTTGGCAGGAACTCTACTAGCAAGCTCATGTGCTTCCTTATGTCCTGAAGCAACCCACCCGTTAATAATGCATTTGACTCTCTGGAAAGAGATATAAGAACCAGCATGTGAGGCTAAATAAGTACAAACCAAATGTGTAACTGTAAGGGTAATATACTTCAATAAAATAGATGAGTAACGGCCAGGATATCCACTTAGAAGAAGCCTATCTTCAGATACAGGGGAAAAATACTTTTTAAAAGATTTAACTTGAAAGTAAATTAAAAAAACCAGGCAATTTTAAGAAAATATACATATGCTCTTTTTACTGCCATCAACAGGAAATCAGAAAAATGTGCCTCAGATAAACAAAGGTTATCAGAGGATGTTTTAAACTTTAAACCACATCTAGATCTTTCTTTATCTTCCTGCTACCAGTGTGAACCACCATTTGGGGGCAAATGGCAAGAAAATCTCTCTTGCTGACACTTTTACTGTCCAGAGGTGAAAAGAAATACTAGTACTCTAGAACTTTTTTTTTTTCCTCTCTCACTGATAACCAAATGTAAATAATCATAAAAGAGTCACAGAAGCTCTTTTTTGAATAGTTTTTGGAAGTTGAGAACTAGCATTCTTTCATTACTTTTGCTCTGTGACACTACTGAGTAACTGCTTGGACTGATTTTTCCTCTACGGAAAGCTGGACCACAACTAGAGAAGAAATACCAATATTTCAACAATTCTGAAGAGCTGCTTCTGTTTGTCAAGTTACTGTAGATAACTTCATAGCACAGATACTGCATAGACAACAATAATTTTTCAAAAGACAAGAATATTACATTACATTTATGAACATTACAACATTCTTTTCAAATAAAAAACCCAGCAACTTTAAAAGTAGATTCCAGCATCCTGTCACTAATACACACAAGGTGAATAACACACCAGATGCTATGTCCTGAACATGCACTGCGAAGACAATGCTGAATGAAGGTTGTGTGCTTATCCAACGGGAAACCAACACATGATGAATGTCTTAAACTTAGTGAAGCAACTCTCATAGTCCCATTTTAGGTGATCTCGAATCATCAAATACCATGAAAACTCTGAAAGCTATGAAAATCCAGAACATGAATGGACCAGAAGAGTGTTATTAATATGGCCTCTTCGTAAGTATGATGCCCCTGATTAGCACGGTAAAGACCTGCAACCTCCTCTCAGGCAGTAATGATGGGTTCTACCTATTTCATAACTGTAAGCATAAGGATGAAATCTCCTGTAGTCTCAGCTTATTCATTGTAACGTCAAAAAAGAGATAGGAGCTCTGACTGAACTTTCTCCTGCAGTAAAACTGTTTATAAGGGCTGAGAATTCTCCGGTGTCTTCGTAAGCTACTGGTGTAGCTTTTTTTGTTTATTCTCCACTATCTATTTTTAGGAACTTTGGAACTTCTGGTCTTCTGTCACATGTCATGGAAATAAAGCAATGAGTTCAAAGACAAGAGGCTGAGGCATAAATACAGTGGTTGCATAATGTTTCAACAGGAAAGCATACTAAAATTTTGATACTGATTAATTAAGTTAAACTTCACTGTGTTTGATCTTCATTCAGATTAATTTATCCAATTAAATAAAGACTTAAAAGTCTCTTTGTATTGTAGCTTAGTTCCGCGTCTTTCTGTAAAAGGTTACATTCATTGTTCACTGTTGCTACCACATTTAGCTGTTGCAAGCAAACTGATTCACAATACGAGTATTTGTGGAATAAGTAATGATATCAAAGGCAGTTGCTGTCTGATTTTTGAAGTCTAGTTTAATTATTACATTTCAATAACATTAACTTTGCAGCTGCACATCAGAGCATCCTTTATGGAATCCCAAGGAAACAGGTTCTGCACTAGACAAGTTGGAGCTTGTTTGGTCTGAGGTTTTGGTTATCTAATTTGTATCTGAAGCATCCTAGTCTAGAACTTGGTACAGACCACATTTCTAAAGAGCACAAGAATACCTTACGTGGACAAAACTCTCTCCCAGCTTTATGGGATTCCCTTGACAAGCCTGAGAACCCCAATATCAGCCATGAAAACTAACGGCCTGTCAGCTAAACAGGAGGCCAGGCCACAAAAATATGAGATCATAAATATGCAGTGTAAAGTACTTCATTGCTTCCAGAGATGCAGGAGGAGTTGTCATTAAATACAAAGTACAAAGTCTTATTCCTGGTAGTAAACTTTCAATCTCCATATAAACAGAAGGAGGTATGGGAGGCAGCAGGTACTGCTGCTTCAGTTTGTGAATGATGCCATTTGACAAACCACTTCAACACAAACATCATTTGTCTTGGAGTCTTGCTATGTCCTAAGGCTGACATAATCAAATGTCCTTTTGCACATCCTTCACTTGGTCTTCTTTGCATATTTGGTTCAGATTTAGGGCCAACGCTGCAAAAAGCCAGTCTGTTACTCAAGAATAAGGAGAAATGGCTCTTTTCTGGTTTGTCTAGAGCTGCAGAAGTGAAAGTTTCTGAATATCAACATTATCTTCCACTGTGCAGGGCAGCAAAACAGCACTGAACTGTTTCTATCCATTTGTGACATATTTCTCTTCATATGGCTTAGTAGAAGCTGAATTTAAGACAAGAAGCAAATTTTATTTCCATTCTGATGTAAGGAACCCATTCATTAAAGAAATAGCTTCCTATTTTAACTATATACTTCTTTAAAAGACTAAATTATACTAAATGTTCTATTTTAAATCACCAGGAGATATGGTTGAGGGACAAAAAAAACCCAAACCACATTCAAAACCTCTCTTAAATTCTAATTACCGACTACACATACTTATGAGAAAATAGTTTCTCTCCCAGTATTTTGTTGTAACGGAATAGGCAGCGTGCCTCTTTGGAGAGGTTTATGGAGAGTAAGTAACACAGCTTTTTCCATTCAGAAAATATCAGATGATTTCACTCTCATTTTAAGAAGGTCTGAAGGCATGCATTTTGATGATAAAGCAGATACTGTTTTGCATGCATTTCCTCATTTTCACCTCTTAGAGCAAGAACGACTTGTGAAATAAATTTCTCTAGACCAGAATTATCTGCCCATGGTTGAGACACAAATAATTGTTGATCAGACAAGCCACTCTGCATTACACTGACTTCATTACTATACTACTAATAAATAATCTGTCGGAAGAAACTTATTTTCCAAGGTTATTTTACCAACATAGGATTTGCCTTCCAAGATTAGTGTTGATAGAACGAAATTTAAGAGCATCGCTTCCATATTATTCTCTTATAAGCACTGCACTTCACTGTTAAGTGTTACTGTAGAAACAAAACACAGTAGTAACTACTCAGATGGAAGCAATTTAGCAACGCTCTTTTTTTTTTTTTCCTGATAGGTTCAAAAAGAGTCTACTGCAATGGAGTCCTAGTCACCGATTGGAGCATGCAGGTATTTACAGAGTCTAAATAATAATTTAAAATAGGTGCCTGCTTTTCTAATACCCCATCTTCCAACTTCCCCAAAATAATTTTCAAACTTCATCACCAGACATAATACAGAGTTCTCAAACTCAGTTGTACTTCTGGCAATGTCATGCATGCCATTTTAATCTATGCTACAAACCACCTTTGTATCATAAGACTCCCTTTATGATTACAGCTTATTTCATTTGCAAATTATCTCACAACTTTAAAATTGTTTTTATGAAAAAATAGTATATAAATATCTTCCATACTATGTATGTTAAACCAAACCGGAAAAATACCATCTTACTTAAAGAAAGCTTATCCATTCAAAGTAAGTCCTACTTCTTTCACTCCCACTGCTCTTATATCTGGGTTGTGCAAACAGACTGTATAAAGCTTAGGATCAAGTGAGTCCAGATAAATTTTCCTTTCATCCCTATTTTCTCCTGGTTTGTGTAACCGATAGGTTGCTGCTTATATTCGCTGTCCTTATCTCAGGGATACAAACCGATACCACTGGCAACTTTTCCCAGCTTTAGGAATCTTTTCCATAACCTTATTTCTTCATTCATAATTCAAAAGTGTTTATATTCTCCTTTCACAGGTCTGTCTAGCCACCCTTACATGCACAGTTTATGAGATGCCAAAACTTGCTCCCTCTCAGGCAGGAGTTTTAAGAAGGCAACCTATTTCCTCCTGTTGCTTTCTCTCTCTTTCTCTCTTCCTTTTTCTTCTCTAGAATGCAGCAGATGGGCATGATTTTCCTTTGCTGTTGTGACCTGTGACTATTAAAAAGGCAGCTGCTGAGCAGTAGGGAGGAAGACAGCATATTTACCTGTCTTGCCACCACTAAAGATAAGGGTCTGGTCCTACTGTACTCTAAATCATGATGACACTCTGGAAGAAATGGAAATGATCCTCTCCCAAACCTACCAAGCATGCTTTGCTCACGGAGAGCCTTCTGGGATACTAGGTAGAACAGGACACAGTGGAAGACGGCAGTCAGGGTGCCTCCAGAAGAAGCAAAACTAGGAAATTCCTGAGAAGTAGAAATTCCTGAGGGAACCGACCCACACCTAAGTCTTAGATGTGACATTAAAGAAAAGTTTTTAATACACACAAAGATGACACTGAAGAATCTACTGTAGACGTGAATCTGCTGAGAGGTATTGAACTAGAAATAAGACCAAAGGGAAGGTTCTATTCTGCAAAGAAGCAAGGACCTCATTTGTTTTCAAACCATTTAACTTAAGTGTGTTTTTAACCCAGCAGTTGTGGTTTTTTCTTGGAAATATGGCCACTATATTCCATATGGTCCTCCTGTGCTTCGGTAAAACAGGTCTAGAAGCCTTCAGGCTTGCTCACTTCAATGAAAATCTGGAGCAGTAGTTCCTGAATCTGCCCAATTAGGGTCCTTTCAAAGCCATGTTTCTGACAGGCAAGGAAAGGATAAAAGGATAATGCCTTTTTTTTTTTTTTTTCAGTGATTCCCATGCTAAGACTCAAACCAGACATTATACAAACAGAACTGCAGTGACTGGGGAGTCCGTTCCTTAGCAACAGTTTGTTAGAAGAGAGTCATTAAGAGTCCTGGCCCTGTACCCCCAGGGTAGCCTACATTCTCTTTTGCCCTTTTTCCGCTTTCTAATGTTTTACTGCATGATACCACAGTACCATCACAGTCAGATGGTACTGCAAGGAGCAAGTCAAATTCTGGTTTAAGCAGAGTTATGCAAGTTGAACCAAATACCCAAATCTGAAGCGCAGATAAGCCTACCCAGATAAGCGCAGACATGACCTACCTCTCTTCCTGCATGTAACCATACTGTTTTCCTCCTGCTCATTTTAATGCTGATGAATACGCTGCAGGGAAGGGAGGAACAGACAGCACTATGCCCATGGGGCCCAAGTTCACAAGTTGCTTCTTATCTGTAGCCATTCTCATTTTTTTTCCCTGGCAAGAGTTTTATATAACTCAAAGCAAGCGTTTCATAAAGATCACGCTGTCTGAGGCGTTCATGAAAAATATGAAGACTTAAACAGTAAATCTACAAGCATGACAAGAAGGAAAAAAAGGCAGATAAAACATGTTGGCTCAGCATGATCTGAAATAGATTAGAAAAAGACAGACTGCCAATGCGCTTTGAATAAAATTCTCAGAACTTGTTACCTTCTTGCTGTTCTCTTCTGATCAATAAATTCAAGCAATTCTATTAGTCTGCTAATTCACTTAAATAATATCGAGCATTACTAACCCGAATGAATGAGGCTGGAAATACACTTCTGAATGAAAGAGTGCAATACATAAGATAGCCCTTTATCTGACTGCATTTTCACAACAAAGTTCTAAGATTAGAGACTTCAAACTCTAAAGTAAGGATGAAAACTCAGATATGGAGAGCTAGTTTTTAAACATTTCCCTGTTTAAAAAAAGCTTCAGTTGTTTAAAGAAGCAAAACTTATCACTGCGATACACTCGTTTTCTCAGCCAACTCTAAAATGAGCTTGCTGGTTGCACTGCACCATCATACTCTTAGAAGACTGTAAATTCCACAGATGACTAAAAGCATACTATGACAGAACATGATCCATTACTGAGAAGGTGTACTGGCTTCTAAAATGCATTATTTGATACACACTTTGCTGGGTGAAGATCCTATAAAATCCATAAAACAACCCAAGTTATCTCCGCTTTATTAGTGAAATTTCAGGAAAGCTAATCTCATGTTCACAAAGGTACGGTTTTAGACATCTGGAATGAAATTCCTGCCAGGTTTATCAAATTCTTCCAAATAGACAGACCTGTTATTTCTAGTTTAAAAGTTGTGGTTTGATATTTCTTGTGACAGAAATATTAATAATTTTCAGCATCACACTCAGTTTTTATATAAAGATTTTATTACATAGAAGACATAAACAGTCTGAAGTCTAAGTAAATCATACAGAAAACAACACTTAGAGACTATATAAACTGGAAGGAGGTAGAGGAGGTTCATCTTTTTTCCTAGACGTACTTAGAATGGCAGACCATAGAATCATAGAATGGTTTGAGTTGGAAGGGACCTTAAAGATCATCAAGTTCCAACACCCCCTGCCCTGGGCAGGGACAGCTCCCACCAGACCAGGTTGCTCACAGCCCCATCCAGCCTGGCTTTGAAAACCTCCAGCAATAGGGCATCCAGAACTTCTCTGGGCAATCTGTTACAGTGCCTCACCACCCTCACACTAAATTTCTTCCTGAGATCTAATCTAAATCTCCCCTTTTTCAGTTTAAATGTGTGATGTGACAGATGTGACAGGTAACACTAGACAAAGCTTTATATGACAGCTACTCACATTATCATTGTTTCCTTTCTATTTTTATTCACAGATTAGAGAAGAAATTAAAGTTTAATGATCCAGACTGCATTCTGTCAGTAGAATTAAGTACGGTTTCAAATGTTTTGAATGTCAGTGTTGGCATTAACCAGCTTTAGCGAGTCAGCAAGACTAAAAATTTTCAGTAGTCTTAGATAAATGGGTTTGAAAAATATTAGGTACATAAAAAAATAATTCTCCATTAAATACTTGTGTATTGAATAAGATCTGATTATACTCTACAGAGTTCTTTGATGATGCTGGACCACTTTCTTTCATATTATACATACAAACAAAAAAAGTTCATTGGTTAAAATCTTCATGTCACTTATTCTACTGTTACTGCTTTTTTTCAATTTTTAAAGTAAATTTTGGCTCAGTTCTTTAAATTTCTTCATTTTATTATATCATAATTGTTGAGCCAGTTATGCAAATAAAAAGCAATGAAATTTCTCATCTCTTAAATGATTAATAGTAGTTGTAACATCCATGTTTTTGGGAAGAAGAGGGTAACACAGTAGAACTATTAAAATTTTAGAACAAGTTCCAAGAAAAACTGCTAATGACTTTTAAAGAGAGTTGATTTTAAAATCATATGAGCATGCAAACATTGAGAATATTGAAGCTGATAGAGCAAAGTCAAGGTCTACCTTCTCTACTCTGAGAACACAATGTCTTTTTGTTGGAGCAAGTTCACATTGAAGAAAAACTGAATCCCTAAGGGAGTTTTAAAATATAATAATTAAAGTTAAGGACTTCGAAAAGAGCAGAGTTGAGACTCATTAAAATATTTAATTGCATTTAAACCTGGCTCAGTTAGGCATGACCAAAACTTGTAATAAATTGAAGGATATTCAGTAGCATATGTTGAAATTACTCTATCTTCTAAGTCGATTTCCTAATTAGATGTCAACATAAAAAGACACCATTACAGCTAATACCACCGTGAGTGAGTGAGTTTGGTGAGTTTGACAGCCAGGGCAGAGACTAAATAAATATGGAAAATGTACCACCTTCCTCTAAGGACTAGGGCAAATCTTTTTACCTAAGCGTTTTGGAGAATGTTATGCCACACTAATTTATTCTAAGAGTTAATTGAAGAATTCAATTCTCACTCCTATTAAGAGAAGTCAATTAAAGTACGGAAGAAGAAAACTTAATTGCACTCTTTGCAGTTTTTCCCGAATGATACTTTGCATTCTGTTATGATTTTCAGTTATTGTTAATTTTAATTTTCAAAAGGAAATCATGACATGAATTATACAGTTGCTCAGAAATACTGAAATCCTAGTAAAGTAAAAAATGTAATAGGCTACCAATGAAAGACATTATAATTTAAGAAAGTTTTCCACAAACAGTATAAAAGACATAGGCCAATCCTCCTACAGCTGACAATTATCATACAAATGGAACAACATAGAAGCTTCTGCAAATCAGTGTCCATTTAGCCTATATTGCTTCTCCAACAATTGTCAATGCTGGATGTTTCAAACACAACACTGAAACTCACACAGTGTCCTTTTATGAAATACTGTTCCGACTGTGATTGGGAGCTAAATTTCCCCATCCTCACGAAACTGAATGTGCTTCAAAATGGCCCCCTTTAAGTCAGTGGGTCCTCTTGTGGCATGAGGCATTATTAGAGGTGGCACTGATTATTCACCTCTGTCCCGAAAAACCAAGAAGTCAATAAAACTTGGAGTTTTTATCAGTCTGTCACTCATTACCGACGATGTTAGGGAAAAAAAAAAAAAACAAAACACACACACAGAAAAGGAACAAAGCCAGAACAATCCCCTGCTCCTCCCAGCAAAGACACACACCCACACACCAGACTGAATGGAGTGTAAGCAGCCAGAGAAGAAACAGTAAACACATTTTTGCAGTCAGACATGATGCTGCTAAGATTCACTATGGCTGACATTAAAGGAACTCGAGTTTATGTATACAGGAAAGTATTTTGATGTTGAACAACAGAAGCATGGACATTTTGCCTAATTCAGCAAGCATCAGTTAGTTTTATATGGGAATGGAAGAATGACCCCTTCTGTACAGAGCCAGGTGGAAAAAAAACACAAAACATAACACTATTATGATATTTCCAAAAGACATTATTCCCTTGAGTCAAAAAATTAAGTGGCTTTTAGAGACTATTTTAGCTGATCTCTTACTGTCTTGAATACAGAGATAGACCCTTACCTACTCAGTTCTTTCCCTCTGAAAACATCCACATAAAATTCCACCTTTAAGATTTCCTACAAATAGATTATTCCCTAGTATTGCCACAACCATCAAGATGGCTTCATGCATAAAAAGCTACAAGTACAATTCAAGTATGAAAATAGGAAATAAGAAATAAGATAAGTTAAAATACAATTTATTGATAACCACTTGCTTGCCTAGGTCAAATATGTTGAGTTTGAAGACTTTTTTATTTTTTTCTTTTTGGTTCATTCTACAAATCTTATCTAGAATCTACACTTTTACCAATTGCCAAGGTGTTATGTGCATGAGATCTGCAATTCCCAAGCACAAAAAGAATTTTCAAAGCAGAAAGAACCATCAGACGACACTTTTATGGCTAAAGGGAGTCTGAGTTAAGTCAAATTCTACTCACCACAGTTAAATGTTCCAGTAAGTATGCCACATCAACCATGTCTGCTAGAATTAGAAGCCTTGTGACAGCTGTAAGCAGAGATCGTGCTGCTTGGACAACAGCCTGCCTCTTAGGCAGATAGCAGGGATCACTGGTAAATGCCTCTGCTGATACCTTTAAGGCTTGACCTGCAAAATGAAGACATAAATTGTCTTAGGCTATATCACAACACCCAGGGTAAAAAAATAGTTAAAACTCAATCAGTTATTTCGCAAGTCACGAGTATTGCAAACAAATTTGGCATCTCTTTGTTGCCCAAATGCCTTGAAATGAAGGTCAGTTATTACAGATCATGCAGAATGTTCCACATCTTGAATGATGTTCCCTTTCTGTTCTTCTGAGTCATTTAATTGTAAAATAATTCCCTTAACAATCACACCATTACTCTTAACTGTACACAATAAGGCCAGGGGCGCTATGTTAAACTTTTCCAGTCACTGATTTTTATATTACTAGGTACTTTGCTATCCTTGCTATTAAATAATTTCTGGTCAGAGAAAACAATCAAATATTGTTCTTCTCATTATAAATGTAAGTTAATGGAAAGAAAATCTCGTAAACACGAACATCTGACTGACATAAAATATGTGAAATCTATGCAATGGAGCTAGTAACTATGCCAGCAGACAACAATATATTGCTCTCCAACATGAAATTTTGCAAATGAAATTTAACAAGAAAAATGACAAACATCCAAGTTTACTTTCAGCAGTCTGTCACCTAGACTTACCTTGAGGAAAAAAAAATGCCATTACATTGATTTCTAAAAGCATTTCAAAGTCTGTTATCATCTGAGAAGCTTTGCTAGTGATGGCACAACCTTGAGAGAGCTCACTCTACACAGAACAGCACTGGAAAATTCTTGTCACACAACCACAAACTGCTAATATAAATGTTTGACCCTCTCTATCAGCTTGGAAACCAAAGTCAGATCAAAAGTCACAAAAATGAATAATTTCAGCTATGTTAAAATGAGGAAACATCATTAGTAAATGTAGCTATTAAAAGACTACATATTCACAGAGCCAGCCCTTTGTTGACATCTGCCTTAAGCATGTCCTGGATTTCAGATGCAACAGTAAAAAAAATATGGCATTTTAAAAATTTGACATTGCTCCAGAGTTAAATCCTTTATTATGCAATATTATTTCTACCTATATCTAAATTAACTAAGTCTTTGTATAAGAATAGGGAACATTTCTCCAAGCAGTCATTTTATCATGGAGGTTTTCTACATAGAAAGAGAGAGAACATGTAGTTTTGGTTTCACTTTGTTCCGCAAATTCTGACCAAAAGTAAGGATAGAATATTGCTTGCTAAAATAAAATTCACAGTAGCCTTAGCACTGTATAGCTTCAGTCAAAGGTAAGAAGTTTGGACGTGCCTCATGCAGGAACACTGTTAGCAGGTCTACTTCAGAGTATCTGGTAGTAAACTCAAAAGCTGAAGTCATACAAGGAGTTTTGCTACCTGAACCAAGTATGTGGGTTTTTCCAAGCTTTGGAGTCCTCAAATCAAAAACTAGGCACCAGCGTTTGTACAAAATACATGCAATCAGTAATTAATGCATATTGATAGAAATACATACACACATAAAGGATTTCCTGTAGTTACATAGATATAGACTTTAATGTGCTCCCACAGTCAGAATTGAATGAGAACTATTCAATGGCACCAGAGTTCGCCAGACTGGTTCTATACATGACTTCATCTTGTGGTTTAACCCCAGATGGCAACTAGGACGACACAGACAGACTCCCCGCTACACACAATTCCCCCTCGCCCCCCAAGTAAGGTAGGAAGGAAAAAAAAAAACAAAGAAGATAAATGATAATAATAATAATAATGGTAAAAGAATATACAAAATAAAGTGATGCGATACAATTGCTGTCACCACCCAATGGTCAATTGCTCAGCCCATCACAAGCAGCAATCACAGATTCTCACTCCCCAGCCTACCCTCATTTATATTCATTTATATACTTTGGCCAACTTGTCCAGTCTACACTCCCTCTCCACTTCTATGGGAAGTGGAGAAAGTCCTTTACTTTATATAAGCCTTACCTAGCAACAACTAAAACAACATGTGTTATCAACATTATTCTCGTACTAAACTCAAAACATAGCAGCAACTAGGAAGAAAATTAGCTCTATCCCAGCTGAAACCAGGACACTTCATTTCTCAAGATTCAGAGAAAAACCAAGTTTTACTGTTCTTACTAAAAACTGCATTTGAGAAGAATATTGAGCAAATGCTATAGAAATAAACCAGCCAACTACTACAGAGTTCCCATTCCAGCACCTAAGATAGCACTGGACTGATTCTCAGAACACTGAATACTTCCAACATGCTGAAACTCCTCCATTTTCCAAGAACACCCGTCCCTAACTCCATCTGGTTTTCTCTCGGATTTGTTAATATCTTTGTGCAAATCACGTATCTTAAGTACATGCTTAGCAAACACCACAAATAAAAATAACACTAATTTGAGCTCTGGTTCTAGCACCTACTAGACAGTGAAAGTAAAAAATACCGACTTTGTGTGCTCAGAACAGCAAATTAGACCTTTCTTCTAGTAGCTGGTGAGATAGATAATGCACCATAGCTGAGCAAATCACAAACAACAGAACTACAAGAAATAAAAATAAAATATTATTTAGAACAACCGATTTTTAAGGGTTTTTATTTCCCCATCGGCAATGGACAGAAACACCTCTCGAGATGAGTACTGTTTTCAGCACTAGAAGTTTCAAAACACTGATTTAAGCCCAGTAATCTGAGGTAGGGGGAAATAAACAGAGACACTAAATCATGATTCTATGTTTTCATGCATACATATCTTCAGATGTATATTTGAAGGTGACTACTACAACTGTTAATTAATTAATAGCAATTTGGGAAAGTTTAGTAAGAATTTAAGATACTAACTCTGGAAATTCATTGTGCCTTAATAAGGACATCGGAAATACAGTGCATATTCACTATCATAAAACAAAAATCCTTGCCCTATCATTTCTCTTATGACTTCAAACAGAAAGACAACTTTCCAGATTTATGAGAACAAGCAATGTCAGTGAATAACAATAACTGTCTTCATTTTATTTTCATAGTATTTAATTACCATTTGTCTGTCCTGCCAATTATTGGTCTGGAATATCTTAAATTTTACATATTATCTTTCAGGCTGTAAAAGTCCAAGTTAACATCAGACGGCTTTTACGTATGTGGAATGTGTAGACCATAGCACGAATTCAGACCATTATAACTGTCAGATTCTGGAAACCATCTGCACAAAACCAGGAACCTGGTACACACAATGTCTTAATAAGACAAGAAAGCATGAAACAATGAATTTTTTTTCTGCAATTAAGATGTATGACTGTAGAGCTGTCCATCTTGGTCCCACAGGATTCATTTTCACAAATCACAAAGATGCTGATTCCCAAGAAAATAAAATTAACATCATTACTGCTTGACTGGTCACCTGGTAACTTTTTAACTTTCTAACTAACTCCAATAAATTTTTTACATAGAGGAAGATATTCAAAGCTAGGTAACTACTTTTCCATGAAAATAGGAAGTCAGGAAAGGGCACAAGTTAAAGCCTTCACTGATGGCAAGCTGGGACCGGCATTAAAAGCTCACCTGCTATTAAGCTTCAAAAAAATCTACAGAAGGGCTGAGATGCAAATTTGAAGACGACAGGCTCTCCTTGTTCCACTACTTATGGACTGACTTCTTTGGTCTTTTAGCCATAGAGAACATCTGAAGTGTTTATAAGGAGAGGAAGAAAAGAGCATGCAGTATTCTATTACCTGTTATTTATTAGCATTTTCTTACAAGGTAAACAAACAGACCAGAAACACTACTGGTTTTGCAGTGTCTTGTGCCATCCAAGCAAAGGCAAAACAGCTATTGACTTATTTTAACTCAGCTGTAAACCAGATTTGCAAATAGGTTTATATCCCAAGATAAATGTGGTCTGTTAACCTCACACAATTCCCAGGATAAAAAGATAAGTTGAGTAGGCGACCAAATTTGGTGACTACCAAATTGAGTAGGCGACCTTTGGGGAACAGAAAACTTCTTAGGCACAGAATCTACTGCAGTTCAGAAAAGCTTCTGGTGAAAACTGGTTAAGCCTGGACAAACTGAGAACAGAATTAATGAGCGCAAGGCAATGAGAAAACAGAACTGGCTACTTTAAGAGGAAAATTTGGAGGGGGGAGAGGAGTGAGAGAACTGACCAACCAGAGGAAGACTATGTGGAATCCTCAGTCCTGTGGTTTAGCTCTCTGTGACCCAAGGCCTAGTTTGGTGTAGTACAACTGTATGACCTTAGCTGAGAAAATTTTGGCAAGGTGCAAGAAAGTATGTTAGCTAACATTGTACAAGGTAAGTAAAAACACAGACAGAAGTGGAGTTGTCAAGACAGTAGTAATTAGCAGTCAAAGAATCCGAGAGGAAAAAATGCTGACATGAGAAGTCATAAACCTTAGGCAAAAGCCCCAGGAAATTGCAAGATAACAACTCTGCAAAACTGATCCACAGTTCCAAAGAAACAGAGACGAACGTTTTCCCACATTACTGACAACAGGTCAGCATTACCAGGGCCAATAAATACATTAACTACATTTTCTCAGTCACTCAGTCTTAGTGTATTTATGGTATCCATTACCCAATGACCCACTACATCTTATTTTTTAAGTTCTGTGTATCCTGCTAGTAGTCTCTGTGCACAGTGGTCCAAATAAAACTGACCAGGAAAGCAGATTCTGGAACTGGCTGGTTAGAAAAGAGTGAAAGTACCAAGTTGTAAGAAGCCCAGATAGGAATGAACAGTGAACCTATGAGTTAGGAACCGAATGAATCGGGAGAGAAATGAGATATAGCTTAGCTGAGGATAGGAGACAGTGCTATTACCAGGAATACCTGATAAGAGTTGGTAAGAAAAAAGGTAATTCTCTGACAGCACAGTGGCTCCTCAGAAGTCTCTAATGTAATGTTTCCCCCTCCCCATAAACACAAGGCTGAACTGCATGTTCACAGGCCCCACATGGGATTATTTCCCCAGGTCTCTGCTATTGTGCCTTACAGAAGAGAATGGCCACATGGATTTGGGTGTCCTTCAAGCACCTTAGACACTTCAAAACCTTAAAATGTGAAAATAGCACCATTTCAGCACTGATATCCTCTGGATACTTGAGCCAGAAAGATTAAGGGACAGAGCATCTCCTGTATGAGGAAAGGTCAAGAGAGCAGGCTAGAGAAGAGAAAGCTCAGAGGAATGTTATCAGCATATATAAATACCTGAAGGGAGAGTGCAAAGAAGGTAGCTAGACTATTATCAGTGATGCCCATTGACAGGGTAAGAGGCAATAGGTACAAACTGACACACAGCACGTTCTGTATAAACATCAGAAAACATTTTTCACTGTGAGAGCAACTTAGCAGTGGCACAGGCCAACCAGGAAAGCTGTGGAGTCTCCATGCTTGAAAATATTCAAAAGCTGACTGGACATGCTCCTGGGCAGACTGCTGGCCCTGTCTTAGCCAGGGGGTTGGACCAGATGACATCCAGAGGTCCCTTCAAACATCAACCATTCTGTAATTCTGTGAGTCAGTGTGAGCAAAGACAAGACGGAAGGGTCTGAATATGCCCAACCCCTTAGAAATGAGTAGGACATAAGATGAGATGGCCAGATGAACAAGTATAAAATCATGACCCTAAAACAGAGCAATGAGATGCAGCCTAGGCAGATAGGAGCTATGAGCACAAGCTGCAGAAAATTACAGCTTCAACAACAACATGATGTTATAACTTTCTTACAATGCAGTAGATGGAATGACAGTTTGATGCAATTTCATCCATTTTATTGTAACTCCCATCGAGTAGATATTCTTCCATAATTACATTTGTCACAAACAATGAAACATGAAAGACAGTGCCTTTTTAATGATACAAATAGGGAAGCAGAAAGAGGGGAGTATTCACAATATTACAACTATTTTAGATATTCAAATGAGAAGCAATTCAAAGAACAAAGGTCTGAATATATCATAACTACATAATTATTGGAAGACTGATACTTCTAAGACTCTATTCAGCACACACAGATAGATGACTCCCAAAGTAAACGGTGTTACTACCACTAGCTAATCAGACTGCTTCAGTCAAATGATCACTAGTTATACCTGTGCTTGAGCACAGAGAAAAGTAAAAAAAAACCAAACAAACAGTTCAGGCACAGGTAATTTTTTAAAAAGTTAGAAGATCCATGCACTTTATCCAGCATCAAAAATATCCAAAAACCTACATAAAGATTCCTTTAAAAACAAGTCAACTGTAAGACTCTTGGCGAATTTGCTGTTAGCAAATAGCTGACAAAAGGTACACGCTTGTGCTGGGCTGCTAGCCGATGGCAGACAATATCACTAACTGCAGTTAGAGAGCACCCCTCAGAGACAGTGTTCAACATCACACTCAGGCAACAGCTAAATGTTCTTTATTGGTTTAGGCAAGACTAACAGAATTACACTTTCTTCATTTATTTCTTTGAGTAGATTTTCTTTCTCCTACTAAATCTTATCTAAGCATCACATTTCTCTCCCTTCTATTTGTTTTTACATCTGGCTTTCTCCTCTCATTTTTTAACTGCAGCAGTGCAAATTCCACATGGAATGCAGTTAATTTTATGCCATTCTTGTGTCCTCCCACACAGAGGTATTGTTGCCAAGAAAGTCCTGTCACCCACTTCTGTGAACTGCACCCTTAGAAGCTGATGGATTTACAGTTCCAGAGGAACAAAGGTCTCAAAGGGAGCCCATTGACTAAGGGAGGGAGAGAGGTATCAGGCTTAGTAAAAATAGAGGATTTCAATCTTTCTGGTCCCAAGCTTGAGAGAAAGAAAAAAGTCAACAATTTATACTAATAATACAACACTTATAAACTCTCATTTACACTAGTATTTTGCAATCTCAGGTTCCACAGGCATGAACTAACACTTAAGTAGAATCAGAGAAGTACCAGAGAAGGTTGGGAGTCAATGTCACATCAGACCACAAAACAACCTACCCTTTATAAAAACAAGAGCTTAAACAATACTAGTCACTAGTATAATCATCTGTTCTGCTCCCAGAAATACCATCTCCATCTGCTACAGCAAATAAAGGATTCTGCTTCAGCCATCCAGAAGTGACACTATCAGTGTCAGGGCAAAGCACAATGATACCTCCTGCATGTTCCTAATATTCAACGCCACAATAACTCAGACTCTCACAATAGCTTTCTGTAGATGTTACAGGACATTTTTCTCCTGCCACACAGTCTCTTACCCCACTCAGATACCACTGTATTTTGTTGCACTGTAATTATTTCACCACTGCATATCAGGAAGTCGTACTTCCACACCTCATACAGTCCTTTCTTATGTGTAATCAGAGCCACCACACACCCCCCTTCATGCCTTACACTCCATTCTCCCTTACACTTCATTCTCCCTTTCCCACTCAGACACTTGATCCAGTGATGGTGAAATAAGAAGCTTTTCTACAAGGGATTTGTTCTTGGATTGATGAAAAGGGTGTGCAGCACAGATTATTTTGAGCCACTTGAGTATCTAAATTCTGTCTCCCAGAATAAAAGTCCCTTAGATGCAGAGCATACACACATACCTCAGTGAAGGATGAGAGAGCTACACTTATTTTTAAGATTTGGGGGAGAGGAGGGAGGAACAAATAAGAATATACTATAATACAAGAGACTACTATCCCCTTCCTTTAGTAAACATCCTTACCGTACATTCTCCATTTCTTGGCAGTGAATGATAGTTTCTTCAATGCCAGCAAAGTCTTGCCTCTCCTGTTTAATGTCAAAAGACGTTAAATATGGACATTTGAAATGTCAAATTATTTTTTCTAATTTCCTTTTAAAGAGTAACTGCAGGCTCAAAATGTAACTGCAGCAAGTAACTTGCTTTCAGTTCACTGTTATGTGTGATGAAAGGCTTATCTAGGAACACATTTGGGCATGATAACAGCTAAATGCATGAAACATTATCATTGCAATAGATAGAAACAACACAGACAACAACTGTTTTGTTTCTGACCATATATAGTCAGTAAGCAACAGCAATAACTACCAAACATTTTAGCTATGTAGAGCTGTACAGCTGTTTGAAAACCATAAGCAATCACACCTTGATGTAAAAAAAAAAAAAATTATCTGAAGCATAACGCTTGACTTTTAATGCAAGTTCCCAAGAGAATGTTTCCCTACATAAACTACATCACTGGTTTGTCTAAAAGCTGATTAAATATCAGAATAAGGACATTAATTATAGTCAGAAGCATTCATAATTGAATAATGTTTCTTATTCCTTTGTATAGGGGTCAGTTATTTTACTGTCGATTCACAGCACATTATGAGTCACCAAGGATTTTTTTTAAATGCTGTATACATGAAATCTGGCAATAAGAATTTTTCAAAACACTTACATTTGGGTTTATTATGCTACTTTAGAGTAACAACAGCAGTTTCAAAGAAGTCTATCACTCCTCTAAAAGGAACCCCTACTAGTGAGCTCCAGAAGTAACAAAGCAGCATTTTTACACTGGTGATTGACATTCAAAAGAAATAAGCATTTAATTCTCATGTTATAGTCTTCAACTCAACAAGCTCAGTGAGTGACACAAGCTAAAATGTGAGAAGAGGTAAGAGAGTATTTATTCTTTCCAGATGTTGGTGTGCAACTCTGCGACTGTCAGTTTGGTTCACAGCTGAGTGAAATTATCTAGAGCATTCCTTCAAAATTCCACAGCACAGTAAATACAAGCTGTAGCCATATGCAAAAATTCATAATTTATTTAAGAGCATATTAATAAAATACCTGCCAGTCCCCACAGAAAAATATGCCCACAGAAGATTAACTACTATATGCTATGGCATGCATAGCAGGTGACTGCATACAAGCAAAGTTTACAACCCACATCCTCTCAAAGAGCTTCAAGTAAATAACATGAGGCATTTCACAGCAGCAAAATGTGACTTGAATAACAGGCAATAAAGTAATATATGATGTGGCAAACCACAAATTAAAAATTATACACAGTTGCAAAGGACTAAAAATATCTGCAAAATTAACATACTGCTATTTATTTTACAATTCTTCACCAACTTCTTAAAACTAACCTGTGCGGTTTAGCAAATCCTTGGAGGCAGATCGGTTGTGAATACTCAATTTGTCATTGCATAACGATAGGTGATAACATGGACTTAACTTTCTTTTAAAATGTATGAGGTATATATAATCTACTTTATGTATTATTTATTTTTGTAGTTATCTCTGGCCTTGGCTGAGAATCAATAAATAAATTGAAAATGTGAAATATTTTTATATTATCTATGTATAAAAATCAATATAAAACTATATATTTTATTCTTGTCTTGTGTTATCTGCCTGGAATTGATGTGCTAACATTTTAAGAGTACTCAAAAATGAATTATTTTTTTTAAAGCCTCAGCTGATCAGTGTGACAGATAACAATGATATTTGCTGGTCATAACACTTTTAATCACAAAGGACCTTAAGGTACCTCAGACACCACATGCGTATATCAAATTCTAAAATGCAGCCACCTCTGGATCCAGAGGAAGTCAATAACTAGTAAGCACTACCCTGAACAACAGCAGAGACTCAGAAACTGGCCCAGCTGCACACAGAGGAAGACAAAATGAAAGATTAAAAAAAAAAATCTTCATTAAGTTGCAACTTTAGTAAGAGCAGGGTGACATAAGGACCTGATTTAAATGGTTAACACACAGTCTTTCAGGCACAAGTCATCACATGGCATAAGAACATAGACCACACTGCTTAGTAGTGAAAAGGCAACTGAAGTCTACTTTGCCCCTTGATAAAGCCAAGGCTGGTTGCTACCTCATTCAACAATATGGCCTGACAATAACTTCATGGTATAGACCACTGTTCTTTGCTTGCCTGCTCCTATGTGTTTGTGAAGGCTTTCATTAGGCTCTCTTCATCTGATTCCAGGCAACCCTTGGGAACCATTTGTTTACAAAATTCACAGAGCACTAATGAAAGGACATAGTTCTCAAACGACGAGACACTAAAAGCATTACTCTTCTGTCCTCTTTTCCTCTAAAACCTTCTCCTGAATCAGTTTTCAAGGCTGATTTCTGGAGAAAGACATTTGGGATCTCTGTCATCCAGCTTACTGCTATTTAAGCCTGACCTTCATACTCACACAAAAAGCCCTGATTATTCATGGAGAGAGTAAAAACCAACAAAGTAACAAAGAGGCTGAACGAAAGTGGCTCATACAGAGTTCTTAGCAGATCACAAAACCCAGCCCTGTTTTGGGAGCCTGGTTGGAAACAGGGAGATAAGTCATGAGAAAACACAATATAGCAAAACTCAAAGACAAGCTGCTCTATCATGAGGGGATGTCTGTTACAGTAGGTTAAAGAATCCATCTTCCTTCTACTGAAGTCTCAAAATGGAACTGCTACAGCTTCCAAAATTAAGCCCTTACTACTGTACAAAAGAGGGAAGATTTGTGTTTCCAAATTTTTAACTAAAAGGCCTTAATTCATTTCAAGAACAGCATTACCAGCCACTAAAACTAATAAGGGGCATCCTGTCTTCATTGGAGAATAAATAAATAAAAACCACCACAACAAAACTTCCACTGATAAAAGTGTTCTTCCATAATGGGGCCCTGCTTCCACACTTTACCTCCTTAAAAGTGGTATCTGAGAACATACAATTAGACAACAAAGTTCAGACATGCACATCAAAACACAGTTCTCATGGATATCCCAGCTTCATGTTGATACCAGTGTTATATGGTTAAAGTAATTTCTTTTGGTGCCTAAATTATTTGTCATATACTTACTCTCTTTCTGGACATCAGCAAGTGCTGCATGAAGTTCCTCTTTAAACACAATTGCTTCCTTGGCAATTTTTTCCCCTTTGTCCAACAGATTCGAAGTGGCTTCTTCCACAGAAGCTAGCAAGAAACGAGCTCTTTTGGAACGGCCTTTTTTCTTACTAGAAGGATTCTGTGGACAGTTCACTAGTGTTGTAACCTACATTCAAAAGAAACAAGAGACAATGGTGGTTTAAGTTCTGTAAGTGAATTTACACTGTTTTCAAATTTTTTAAAAAAGTCAAATTAATATAGTTGAGAATAAGCAATGAGCTCTGCTACAGAGACAGGCAGTCAAGATCAGCATATGTACTGAGAATAGGCAAAGCTATTCAGTCAAATTTGACAGATAATTTTACTTAATATGCCTCATCTTCCTATTCTTCTTTCTGTATGATCAAAGCAAAGTCAATAGAAATCTCACTGTTGTATTAACTCTGATGCAAACTCCTGACACTGCTTCTTTTAATATTTCCTCATGAAAAAAAAAATAAACCAAAGAAAAAAATTACTGATGATACCTAAGGAAGCTTCAGCCAAGGCAAGAATTCTAATGAGTGCTGAATCTTCCCATGCTTCCAGCTTAAATCTCTTAAGTTCTCTCAGAAGCAAATATTCAAAATGAGTATAGATATATCTCAAAACACTATCTCTTCTTACAAAGCAGGATTGCAGTGGGCAGAAGTCAGCACCTCAGAATTCTTAGGGTGGCTCTCAACATAAAAATTGTACATCATTTTACTCAGAATGTATGTTTACTGCAGTTTTGTCCAAATTATGCTTTTGACCACTGCACTTCAACATCCATAAAGAACTTATTTTTATATAGCATCCCACTCCACATTCCTCATCATCTGACCACAGCCTCCACATTCCAATAGAATGTTTCTAACAGACTGTTCTCTAAGGCATGGCTTGAGCTGTCACACCAAGGAAAGATTTCTAAAAGATTTTGAAAGAAAAGTTTTATACAGATATTTTAAAACATACTTTATTTTCATTAAGTTCACTGATGTTTTTTAATCTTCCTTCTAACCTGTTCTCTGTGCGAGAACATGGATAGTATAATATTAAGTACGGATCTAGATGTGTTCAATTAACACATTTTATAGAATTGCTTCATTTTGCTAAACGGTATTTCAATCATCAACAATATTGTACAAGCAAAAGATGTGTATGAATTTCTCAGTCCAGCAGGCAAATTTAGCTAATGGCTGCAGTACACCTTGGGGTTTGAGCTGATCTATGGAAAAGGGCTCCTTTCACAGGTGTCCAACGAGAATTGTGCTGGCTGGGCCATAGCTCACCTTTAGACCTTGCACATGAGTTCATGCACTTCACTGCTTTTCATAAATCAGTATTTTTAGAAGTAACTGACAAACATCCTCTGGGAAGCATTTCTATAAGCCCTGACCTCTACATCCTTTGCATGGAGTTTAGCAGGGAAAAGGACCAGCCATTTGACATCAACTGCTTTGGTATGTCACATGGAGACAGCAACATAAATAACTCTGGCTCAGATAGTTAAACAGGCCTTAAGTATTTTTCTGACTGTGGCTCAAAGAAAGTAAATGAAATTATTTATTGCACACAAATGAGCCAGTTGGTAGAGAATGCACTGGGAATAAGAATTTTAATATCTTTTATTTTTACAAGCCCTATAACATTATTTCTGGAGCATTTAATGCAGTTTCAATGATCATATTTTTTAAGAGTGAGTTAGATTACAGGCTGATACTTCTAACGTGAAAGACATAAAATACTATAAAAAAATTAGAAGCTGTCCGAAAAATCTATAAATTAAAAGACACTTTTAAAATGTCTTTACTACTTAACTATGATTCCCAGAAAATAATATATTCTATTTCTCAGATTTTTACTGTAGTCTCCTTTTTATATAAAATATTATTTTATGTACTGTTCATTCATATATTTTGGAGGAGGAGGAAAGGAAACAAAACAAATGGAAAAACATGAAAAAATAATAATTTCTGCAAGTGAAAACCCTTGACTTTAATACCCTTAATCTTCAGCATCACTGTCAGGAAATATCAGAGACAACTTCCAATCTCAAATTCAAGTTAAAACTTCATAAGTAGTTCTTGGCTCATGGAGATTAAGGAATACACAAAAATTACTCTGAATTCTCTAACAGAGAATCCCTAATTTGAATGCAAAAATTTTATGCAGATCCTACACAGAAATAATTGAACTACACAGTAGCTAATACAGAGTGCCCTTTTGATCCACTGTCAACTCCGCTTGTATAGCAGTGGCAGAATACACAGACAAAATGAGATCATTATAAGAAAAAAGAAAAACATAGCTCCATTAATCCTTCTCATGCCCGACAGCGTTTCCCAGTTATTAACACCTTCTTACTGCCATGTGCAGCAGGTCTCCCAGCATTCAATGGAAATTATTGTCAAGAGGTTATTCTGTATCTCCGGGAGAAGCAACAGAGCTGTGCTAGAGGCACAAGGTTGTTTTTTTAAGTGAAATTTTCAAGCCCATATGCCATCACAGCTGCAAAACTGAATCATGCTGTTGTCTATTATTGCCATTATTTGTTAGGCTGAAGGGGAGGGATTTTTTGTCATGGCTATACCAAATACTGAATTTCTAAGGAACTGTGCAGCAGTTCTTCCAATGCTATATTCAGTTCCTACCAGCCTTTACAGACAATCTTCTAATATTGAAGTAGTTAAGGAAGCAATGTCTTGGTACTTTGAGTATCAAAATATTTGGTTCACCTTTGATATTAATATCAAACTATCTTAAAGCATCAATAATAAAACATTCTTTTTTGTTAAAAATTTAGCTCAGTGCAATCCCTAGACATTTGGGGAAAAAAAAGTGATCTAATGACAACAGCAGAACCCCCTGCCTACTGCTTCAAATGCCAGTCAGATGTCTGAGGATAACAAAGTATTGTCCATACAAATAAACGCTGATTAATCACTTTCAGCGTGCACAAAGTAAAGTCTCTATACACAGAACTAACACCAACAGTGTATGTTTCCTGGGTGAGCAAGCTTTTGTCAGTGTGGATGAGAGGTGAGAATAAATGCCTTTCAACTTGCCTGTTCTTCCATCAGTGATGGAAGAGACTCTAGAATGCATGGATGTTTTTATGTATTCTGTAAAATTTACCTCTCTTGTAGCCATAAACTGTAATCATTACATAGTATAGCAAAGAGATTAAACAGACTTCAGTCTCTGAGGAGGAGATAAAGCAAGAGGATATTTTCCATTACATTAATTGTTACATTTTGCGAGTAAATCTAGCACGGCATGACAAAAATTAGACATCAGCTATGTGAATGAAAATGCTTTATGATCTACTGATTGCTTTACACTAACTGCTCCATGACAGAGCACATCTCTGATAAAAGCCCAGAATTAAAGAAAGATTGTTTGTTTGAGCATACAGCCAATTTACATCAAGGCAGCTGTCAGCTGAATTATGTCAGTTTTGACAACTACCACTTTGAGTGTGCCAGATGCATCGATAGGAACTTTATCTAAAGCCTTCCTTTCAAAACTAATGTTGTCAAAGCCCCTGAAATAAAATAAAGGCCACAGACAGAGAGAACCCATTCTGGTGAGGGGATAATTGGACCAGATTAAAGAAACTTTTTTGCAATACTAAGAAAACAGAGTGCAGCTACCAGTACATCCCCATGATAGTACAATTTATAAGGCTGGACAGAGGATTGCACTAATGCAGTTATGCTACTTCCAATATATGAGCTGCTATCTCTGCACACCCCTGCAGAGCACTATTTGAACTTACCACCCTGAGTCAAGCGACTGTTTGGGATGCAACGACGGATACACAGTGAGACTGCCACCCCTACAACCCTTCAAATATTGTATTTTAGGGGCACTGTTTTACACCAGGGATGGAGAAGTTGCCAAGTCACAGAGGGTTTGATACAAAACAATGGGTCATACTGTTTTCATAGTTTCAAAGCGATCACCGTTGCAAATTGCATATTGCAGGAAAGAGAGAGAATCTAGAAAAGTCTTTTGCAAAGTTACTTCCACATAGGCTGGTTTCGCCTTAATTTTCTCCCATACCAATGCTGTTAACCTAATGATTGCTCTAACACTTAGCATAACTGACTAGGACAAACTTCAGAAAATCTCAAACACTTTCACTGCCTCTTTTATACCAGAACATTACAAGACTATTAAATAAATAAATTAGAACATATATCTCAAAGTTAAACTGTGTTCAAAGCAGCAACTGCCAAGTGAATCGGGCCAGAGCATAATACTATTCATTTTTATCTGTGACTGGTCTGATTCTCTTTCTAATCATAGATCAGTTTTCTTTTATTGCCTTTCCAGCATCTCAATCATCCTTCATTGAGTATTAGTTTTAATCCCTGCTTTTGCATTTTCAAAATTTTATCTGTCTCCTTCCCAGTCAAAATGCAAGCTTCCCTTCCACAGTTCTGTTATGAAACAAACAAAGCATGAAGGTTGAGAGAGGAAACGGAGCCAAAATCATAATCTCTTTGAACCAAAGCATTTCCATTTTTAACAGACTCAAGCTTTTTAAAGATTATTGAGAAGAGCTTTAAAAAAAAAAAAAAAATTAGATGGCTCCTTTGTTTTGTTATGGAACTGTATTTCTTTGTTTTGTCAGGTTTCTTTGATCCTGCAAAACTCAGGCCAAAATTTACATTTCTTCATCTCCTCTAAAAATACCTAGTGTAGCAGCTTGCTTGAGCACAGTCTGACCTACTGGTATACAAGAGAAGGTTTTAAAATGCTGTCTATCAAGACATCTATTCCTACTACTCTGAAATTAATTTTATAATCCATTCACATACGATACTCCAGCTTGACGACTTCCCACAAACCACTGAACTGTTAACAGAGGTTTTATACAGCGTCAATCACACCCAGGCAAAAATAAATGAAGGCAAACAAAATGAGTGAGAGGCAGTTAATAACAGCTGGAAATGAAGTAATGATAAAAAGAAAAGGTTACTTTCTGAAAAGAAGAATCTTCCAGAAGAGACAAATAAGTAACAGAGGAAAAAATGATCAAGTCAAAAATAAGAGAAGAAATGCCAAAGATGATAACGAAAAATGAATAAAAGGATGAGCTCAGGAAGAGGCAAAAGTTCCATATGGCAAAAAGAAAACTTTATTTTTTAATGAGAAACTTATTTCAATGGATTAACTGATTTTTAAAAGCAACTTTTCTAGAACTGTTTTAAAGAATAATCAGCACTACTTCGCTTTTCCAAGCTTTTAGAGCACATACAGCACTTCCAGAATAAAGAAAGGACTTGGCTGACATGCAAATCCAAATAAACATAAAAATCATCACACCAAACATACTCATCATTTTATTGTCCTCATCCTTCATGTCTGTACTCTTCCCTCCAATCATTATGTGCTGCCTCTTTATTTTTAATCTTACTGTTTCCCTGTATCCGGTCACCACCCCTTGGCAAGCCCAGGGAAAAAGCAGGCAAAGGACTGGCTCCCAGGACAGAGAAGGGAAGATGTCATCAGAGCTGTGTGGGTGAAAAGCAGTGCATTCCTGGAATAACAAAATTTGCCATGTACCTAAGTGTCTGAGTGCAGTCAAATGAATCCCACAAGTTGTACAAGAAAAAATATTTTTTTTTAATATCTATCCAAGTACAATGCTAGGTGTTTCACTCTTAATTAAAACAACATTATTGATTTCTTTTTTTTAAAAATAGAGAAGTTGCAAATTGAAAAAATGGCAATAACAGAAAAATTGTTAGGTATGTCCTTACCTTTTTTTAAATAAACTGTACATCCCCGATTCTTACATGTATATAAATAGAATAACAGCTAAAGTATTCAATATGGGTTTACTCTATATACAAATGGTCATCCTCTCAGTATCAGTTTTGTTTGTTCATTGTTAACATAACCTATTTAAGAAAAAGTTATTGTCTTGTAAGAGGCATTACTCTAAGAGCTTGGAGACATCTTAATCAACCAACCACTAAAACTTTGTAGCCATTATACCTGAGTATCCTCACAACCTGAAAAACAACAAATTATTCTATGTACATTAGCAACTGAAAGAAAACTCTGAATGAAGTCACACCTTTCTGTACCTCTACAAACTGCAGCCAGAGCAGTGACTGCCATGTAAACACCCCATCCAGCACCACAAAAAGAATCTTAAATAAGCAGTGTGCAGCTGTGACAAGTAGCTTGATCTGCAACATCTTGGCAAAGCTGAAGGACAGTGATAAGCTGGTATCCCTGTGCTGTGCCTAATTGACTAATTAAATGCAGGTGCCCCAGCATCTTTGTTCTAAGTACAATTTAAGAGAAAATTCAAAATAGCCAGTTTCAAAACAGATGTCCTTTCTGTTCTTTACTCTGTAACGTTGCGACAGAGGTCTTTTAGCACTTTCTTAGTTATGCCCATTAATTGCAAAATGAGGTCAGATCTTCAGCAAGTAGGTCCTTTCCGTTGTACTAAAAAAACATTTCTAATCCATATCAAATATAGGGATGAGAGAAACTCACTAAGCACTGCCTATTTAATGAGTGAATACTTGAAAAAGAACTAGAAGAAACAGTAAAATTGCTCCTCCTAAAACAAACCAAAACCAACCAAACAACAGTTTTAACAAAAAACCTGAAAGCATTTTTGTAAATCTCTCAGTCCAAGTTTTGTTTAGTTTGGTTTTGTTTAGTTGGAAGCAAAAGCAGTAATACAGGTTTATGCAATATACAACAATTGCACTGTTTGTAAGTTATCTCTTTTAAAATGCAACAGAATGCAATTCTTTTCAAAATTTCAAAATTCAAAATTTCACCTATGTATTTCAAGACTTGTCTTTTCCACTCTGTCCACTAATTACAATATGAAACTTTTCATGTGTTGGAAATCCATTTGCAGTTTGTTGTACGTTTAAACCTCTACTAGATAATAGTGTACAATAGACTAGCTAGAACATGCAACATTTGCTATGATATACTGTGTAGCATTTGCAAAAAATGGAAGCAACTAAATAAATGACCAAATCTCGAAGAAGACAGATCCCCCTGGACAGTTTCTGAGTCAAACTACAAGTACGTAAGAGCTGAGGGTATGCCTTTCATAATAGCGTCGTTAGCCAGGGTTCTTCAGACTTATTCCTTTCCTTCTATGGTTATCCAGTTGGTTTTTTTCTGCAGTATTAAAATACCTGAATTATCAATGGTTCCAGTAATTTTTCCACTGTAAACGTCTGGATCTGTAGATCCCGAGGATCAATTTTCAGTTTAATACTTGGCACTCTTGATGACATTTCACCTATGTACAGAAGGAAAAAAAAAAAACAAGCAATAAGCAATTATTAGCCACAACTCATCGCCATCTGGCAGAGCCCAGAGACTGCCTACTATAGTACCACCTAGGTTATGTATTTTATGATGAATATTAATTTTTCTGATTAATATTCTTATTTCTATATTGTAAAAAAAAAAAATGCGGAAACTTGCATTAACTGTAAAATAATAGATTTAAAGCACATATAACTCCTTGTCTTTTCTTCTAGATTTCTAAATTGACTATATACTGAAAAAATACAGAAGGATAATTGCATTAGAAGACCTTGGAATATAAGATCTCCAGCAGTCAATAAAAAGAAGCTTTAAAGCAAAAATTATATACTACATCATTGAATTTATCGCAAGACAAAAATGTTAATGCTATGTGCACAATACCTGTATCTTATTCCATGTGCCAAATTACTGTGGCCATAATGAACACTTTATGAACAAAAATATATACAGCAGCTCTTAAGAGTCCTGGCAATTAATAGCAGGAAAAAGTGAAACATGTAGTTCTTTTACACCCTGTACTAACAAATATTTTCTAAGTGTCAAGACAGATTAAGTCAAGAAAGCCTATTAAGGAAGTCAATAAGTTTGAATTAAACCTAAGTAAGGTCTTTAAAGTGAATAAATCATTCATTAGGAGCTTGATCCAAAGTCCACTAATGTTAATTTAAGGGTTTTCACTGAATTCACTGGCCCGTGGTTCAGGCCTATAGCTGCAGTGAAATGTGTGTGTGCCAACAAAGAATTATAACCGTGCTTTAGTGGGAATGCAACTGATTATTGCCCCAAAATAAAAGACATTTTAAATTTTCCAGTAGCTTAACTTCCCATCAAACATAGCTCAGCAAAGCCTTTTTAGCCAATAAAGACTTCAAACATACAAATAATGGAAATCTGTCCTTTTTAAGCAGGACTTACTAAAACCATTGCTGCTGTATAATAAAGTAATAAGGTACTGCAATTGTGCTGACTAAAGAGATATATTGTAACCTTCTGGTGAACCTAGCATTGATTTAATACAACACAGTAGGCTTAGGGTTTCTATAGCAAGTTGTTTAGAAACAGATCCAAATTGTTCATCACAGAATAATTATCCAAATTTCACTTGTAAGCAAAGATAATGCAAATAATAATTAAAGAAATGAGGTTAAAGGTAATTTAGGGCTTTGCCATTCTTAGTAAAGGTTATACAAGTGCCAAGTTTATTCTTTTATTACAAGCTATACTAGTCACAGCCTTAAGTTCCTGCAGATTCAGCTGCATACCGTCAAGTGACAGC
The DNA here is from genome assembly GCA_025769975.1 of Gallinago jamesoni. Lineage (NCBI taxonomy): Eukaryota > Metazoa > Chordata > Aves > Charadriiformes > Scolopacidae > Gallinago > Gallinago jamesoni. The sequence continues at coordinate 5,193,400 of JAOQGH010000002.1, read as the reverse complement.
ATATGTAAAGAACTAATTTTTCAGTTTTAGTTCCAAGTCAAAAGATAAACAGAATAAAAACTTGAGATCAGACTGACCAAAATTTTCCTTCCATGGAAATTCATAATAGAAAAAGAACTCTAGAAACGTCAATGCAAATTATTTGGCCATAGTTTACACATTTAACTTTTAGATACTTGTAACAAACCCCAAGAAAATAGAATTTGAGACTCTCAAAATTGCCAGTGTTAGTGGTTCTCCTTCTGTCCAATGAATCAGTAGCTAGGATACTCCCAGTTTTGAAATATCCTCATTTAACAACCTCTGTTTGAAGGGAACTGCGCCCCCTCACATTCATTGCTTCAGAAACAAGTGGTGGCTCCTAGTCAGGAAAAGGTCTGCAGCTCTTTCACTAGCTCAAATTGTTACGAATTCTCCCTCCCATGATGAAGTTGTAGCTGTGCAAGCCTACAGTTCACACCTGCTTTTCACAAAGCTTCACTGCAGCTGTTACAATGTGCCTTGAGGTGGATGACTCAGTATATTCTGCTGGTTCTGCTCTACTCAATATAAAATACTTATTCAGCTCAGAACAAATCAGGCTAAAAACACAGCACTAGAGGCTGATTGTTAGGGCATGCTCCTGGAAGGCAAAATATTTTGTTTCCAAACTTTGCTTAACTAATGTTTTCAGAATTACAGACCAAGGAGAACCACATGAGACAGAAAACATGAAAAGTCAACAAACTCAAAATGTCCTACAGTACATCTAGCCCAGCATGTTTATTATGGTCAGGCTATTTACAGAGGGCACGCAAGCCCAGCCATGTCCTGTGGTTCATTCTTCCAATACTTCTCCAGCATCCAGAACTGTTTATGATAGATGTTAGAGGACAGTATCCCTACCTAGTGCCCATTTAAGGACATACTGTTCACAAATCTGTCAAATATTTTTAATTTTTTTTGATTAAAAAAAAAAAACAAAAATTTTAAACATAGAAATTTGTCAGGAGGGTAGTATTTAGTAGCTCAATAAATCAAGAGGAAAAGTACTGACATGAAAAGGTATAAAACCCCACGGGATGAAAAAAAAAAGAACTGGAAGAGAGAAACTCTGAATGAAGGATCAGCCTGTTACAGAGAAGCAACAGAAGCCAACCCTTCCTCATCTGACTCATGGGGAAGTACTCAGAGGGAGCATTAAGGCTTAGTTTGGTGGTTTATCAGTCCTAGCTTTAGTTTCTTTGGGGTTTTTGGAGGGTTGTTTAGTTTTAGTTGGACTGCAATTGCACCATGTACACAATCTGACTGGTAAAAATACAACACAATGTGTGAAAACAGATTAAACCAGATTATACAGATTAAATGACTGAAAAACTGTCAATGAGGGCAACTCTCTATTAAGTAGTCGTGCCCATTTCTTACTCCTATAGGAGTATTCAGTTGTTTGTACCTTATAAGGAGAGCTTTATACAGACAAGAAATAATGGGTAAACTACCTTGGCTGAGGTATTAACTTAAAATAATTCTAACTTAATCCTTTTAACCTTCTTTCCTGCCAAGACTGGTTTTGTTGTTTCAAAGCTCATCTTTCTTCCTTTCAGTTTTAATTCCAATGAGATTTCTGAAAACTAACAATGACTTTCTAAGCTTACAAAGCTGTACTGAGAGTAAACTAGAGGTTACACGTTATCCTTAGGTCTGTAATATCCAATGACCCCTCCATTCATTTTGGCAGTTCTTTTGACTTCATAATTTCGCAAATAACTATACCATATGTCCCCAAACAGTACAATAGTTTAGATCACCATTATCACATATCTTATTATATCATTAACATTCAGTTTTGAAAAACGATATCTCAAATGTGAAGGATTAAAAAATACTTTAGGTTGTGGGGGCTTTCTGTTGGTTTGGGTTTTTTTTTTGGGGGGGGGAGGGGGGGGAGTTGGTTGGTTGTTTTTTGTTGCGTTTGCTTGTGGTTGTTGGGGTTTTTTTTAAGCGAAGTGAACTCTTCAGGACAAAAGTTTTATACAGCTTCTACCTGATTGCATATTTTAGATACCATTTAGTCTTTACAGAACCATAAAATTGGAAAAAAAAAAACAGGGAAACATTCTAATCAGTTTTTGATAATACACTATATATCTTGCAACAAAGAAAGAAATAAGGCAGGCTCTTTCCATCTGCTGTTTAGTGGAGGAATCACTAAGAGACAAATTCACAATCACCCAGAGGGCTTCATACAACAATTTAGGTCATGGCGAAAGTGCAACTCCTCCTGGTTTATTTATATTGTGCACATAACATCCCTGGTGAACTGAGCTCTGCAACAAGAGCTTATTCTTACAGCTCAGGCCAAAGACATGCTCACTCTATTCTCACACAAAGAGGTTTTTTTTTTTTGGTTGTGGGTGGTTTTGGTTTTGTTTTGTTTTGTTTTTACGATCAATTTAATCTGTAGTGATTCTTACCATTAATACCCATTGGTTGTCTACGAAAACTAAAAACTGAAGTGAAATCAATTTCTCAGCCATTTAACTCTTTTGAAATATATTAAATAAATAATTATGTAAGTAAAGTCTATAAACCTCAAGAGTGAGATGTCTAGTACAAAATGCAATCTCAAAGGGCCAGCACCTGTTAACTGCATCATTTTATTGAACAACGATTATTCCAAAGGTTCTGTGTCTGCAAAGTAGATTAAAATTCAAGTTTTCTTGTAGCTACATCTACATAGTTATTTCCAGCAACATTTGCTATACTAGCAAGGGAGCTATCAGTAACTTGGAACAAGATTCACACCGACATTCAGACCTCCACACGATCTCTTGAATTTAAGACAGCAAACATTAACAGAAGATCCTTTTTAACCCGTTAATGTGAGATTTCCCACAATACTAATAACTTGCTCTGAAAGCCACAAACATCATTCAACATCCCTGCTTTTCCGTTAGCTTCAATTGCAATTCATTCCTGCGTTGCTATTTAATGACTTCTTAAACTGTGTCTCCCATAATAAAAATAGTAATGCATGCATCTGTGTGTCATTTCTGTGCCTACATGTCAGCATGTTGGTGTAGCCTGTGAACATACAGCAGAGAAGCACCCAAGTTACTGAAAAGCTGTTTCTGCTATGTTAACCCTGAATCAAACGGCCTTCGAATTCAACAAGATACTCTCCTCCAGCTTCACTGGGATTGCATCAAACCCCATCATTTCAGACTCTTGAAAAGACAGACTTTTTTTAGCTTCTGCAATTCACTGGTTCCTTAAATCTTTCACAAATACTTCAATGAATCTACCTTTTATTCCCATTAAAAAAAAAAAATCTTTATGATATTGCTCGTTCACAAGCCTTATCTTTGCACAATCCTCCCAGTATATGAGTGCTTCTTGAAAACCATCACAACAGTTGCAAATACATGGTATTGATTGCACTGTGAATCTTTTTCTTGTCAAGACATAAATCAGTTGCAAGGGGACAGGTAAGAACTGGATGGAGACAGCACTTCATGCTTTTACTGAGATTTGAAGAAATCACTAGATGATTTTCAGGTTTTTTTTTCTACATGTACACTCATGCTTTAACTTTGTGGCGGCTTCCCCTGAATTCCTTGATACAAGGGAAATAAAAGCTTTCCTACTTGCAGCAGGCACTGATCCCCATTCTCTCTGTACAACTTCCCATGTTACAGGCTATCTACTATGATCAGATCTTTTCTAAAATTTGGCAGACAAAAACATAATTGTAATTATAGTCACTTTCTCTTACTAGAGATCACTGTGCTCCAGAATCTTACCACTGAGCAGTCTCAAACTTGGGAAGTGTTATAAATCCAATCCCATTTTTGCAGATCACAAAAATGTGAATCCATCTGCTGTGATTTTCCCCTTGCTGGGTTTTTGTGTTGGTTTTGGGGGTGTTTTTTTTTTTTGTTTAGTTTTGAAGTTTTTTTAACCTAACCATATTGTCTAACATAAGCATTTCTATTCTTTGCTTGAACTCTGGCTCAAATGGCTTTTGAACTCAACAATAGCTTTTTAGTCTTTGGTCAGGCAAATAACTTATCATTTGAAAGTCAATTCCAAAAATTATTGTTTCTGAAAATTTCAATTATATTCTAAGGTATAAATAACTTAAGGGCTTACTTGCTGATTCTAGTCTTTTTAAGGGGAAGAAAAAAAAAGTAAAGCAGTCAAAATATGAATTCAAGCTTGCAAGCCAATGTAGTGAAGACTGCAAAATCTTAAATTATTTTGATTCTGCAACTAAATATTTTTAACTTACTTGGATTTCCTTACCGTTATTTACCTTATTAGCTAATCAGTATTTAAATAGGATGGTTTTTAATTCATTTATTTTTTACTTCAAGGCAAGATTAATGGCTTTGAGCAACCAAATATCGTGGAAGGTGTCCCTACCCATGGCAGGGGGATTGGAACTATATCATCCTTAAGGTCCCTTCCAACTCTAACGATCCTATGATTTTTATAGGTGATACAAAAATAGGCAGCCAGTAAAGATCTTCTGGGGTTTTCTCTGATATTTCCACTTAGAAAATAAACTTCTGTCCTTACAGATCATCTTCATTAAGACAACAAATTTTGGTGCCTGCCTCAGGAAAAAGTAAGAACCACAGTCCATCTCTTATTTTTCTAAAACGCATGTCTAGTCCAGTATAATATGCCCTCTAATTGCAGCAGGGATCTTGACTGCAAGATATTTTGGTAAAAGGCTGCTATAACCTCACACTCGGTTAAATTAACCTTTACAGTAGGTAATTTCAGCACTGTAGACCAGCAGCTCTTACAACACTTAGGATGTTAAGCATGTGCCACAAGATACAGTTCTGCCTCAGAATAGCCAAAAGAGCAACCACCTGCATGTTCCTACCAAGTGCTACAAACTTTAAGATAATGAGAATTTTGTTTTTTCAGAAGATGTGTCCAAACTGAAACTGCTGAGTCTTTTTGTGTAAGAAAAAAAGACACAAGAAAAACAGTCAAAGTTTGTATTTATCTGCAATACAATGTGAACACAGTACCTGCAGCTTCTAAACAATCTATAAGTACAATGTATACAGACACAGATAAACTAATTAGTTTCAGAAAGCAGAGCCAAAGATAATCTGCATAAATTAGAAAACGTTATCTTTAGAATCCATTTCCTGCTAGATCATTAGAAAGCCAACAGCACATCACTCACCTATCCTAGAACATAAATGGTCCATATTCAGCACTAAAGCAACTGTCTATGTAATTTCCTTGTGTTAGGAACTTCAGTGCAACTGCTATGGCTCACTATTTGGCTTCTGAGGCATCTGCAAGGGACTGCCTGACAAGCTCTCCAGTGTATTTCAGGATGACTGACAGGACACAGTGGCTGCTGGAGGGGTGGCAGGGGGATGGGCATCCTTAAAGCTATATACTAGAGCACAAACATGTCAAAAAAATTAAAGTTAAAAGGGTTCTGGACAATTAGATGATATGAAGCATGTCATTGCTGATACTTCTGGTGCTTATTTTCATAATTTTCACCACAGCTATTGTCTTCCCATACATTCTGATTGTATGCCAACTTCTGCCTCAGGCAACGACTCAGTCTCACACTTATGAGCTGGACAGCAAAGGGATTAATAAGGCTCTCACACAGTAACTTGTCACCAAATTTGTTTTCTTTGAGTATTTTTTTTCTTTTGTATGTTGCTCTACACTGACATATGATATATTATCCTATCAATTTCATTAAATGCACAGGCCTAATGGCGTCTAAAAAACAGGGAAGGCAAGAAAAAATATTAAAGCAAAGTAGTCTGGATTAGTATTTTTAAAAAAGATACGCATGGACAGGACATCTGAGGACTTCCAAGATGTGAAATGTTGCTGAGAATATGTAATATAATATGTTTTCTTATTTGTTCTGAATTTTAATATTTATTATGCAGCTTCATCAATTGGTGCCAACACCACTCTGGGAATCAAATTTGTTAGTCTTTTGCTACAGAGTCAGTATATTAAGTGCAAACCAGGTTTTATAGAGGCCACAAAAACAGTCACTGTGTTTAATTTAAATCCTCTAGCTGATATAGGAAATAAGATATTCAGAATGCTAAAAATGTAGTAGTTCTGTTTGCAATACAACAGCACGGGCTTTTTTTGCTCAAAGACCAGCTATACTTTGTGGGCCAGACCATGCCCTAGAATGGAGCAGTATCTATGACACCTGGGACGGATCTGGCCCATTTAGCACCAGGGAAAAGTCTATAATGCACCTGCCCAATTATTTAAACTTCCATACAAAACTGTCAGGTTACACTCTAACCACCTCAGATTTTATCACTTCTTATCACTAGTAACAGGAAACATGTCTGTCAGTGCAAAGACACCACAAAGGAAAGAGGAGCTGGAGAATTGAAGAAGGTACCAAGATTCAGATCAGTTAATAACACTCACTCACTGAAAGCTACTTTATTCAAACAGGCTTTGCATTTCAGTGTAGATTTGCAGTGAAGTAACTGGAAGATAATTTTTAGCACTGAGAGCAAAAAACAAAAACAAACAGGCTTTCTTACGTTCCCTTTCACTTCCCTCTGTTTCTCCCTAGAGCAATTTTTTAATCCGTCGGCCAACTTAACCACATCCAAAAAGCACTTGAAATTCTCAAGGACACAAGATTTCCACCAGGTTCTTCAACATAGTTTTCGTTATAAACAGATTCCTGTATGACCCCTTATGATGAATCTAACAAGGAAAAGAACACGGCATAAAACTAGTTCTTACTGGATACCAGAAAACGTGCATGCAAAGGAACAGGTTATGACTGACCTAATGGCATGAAAAGCTTTAATTCAGGTTTATCAGAAAGAAAATTGAGATGGGGAAAGCATTACACCTCAACAAACTTGTCTCATGCAGACTTTCTGATGTCTAGTGAGATAGGAAATGAAGATTTTTCCCAGGGTTATAACATTCAGAACATTTCTACAGTGCATTCCATCAAAGAACTTTTTCAAGCAGAGGTCATCTTCCAATGTCACATAAGGAAATAGAATCACAGAGGAAAATTTGTTTACTCAAGATCACACAGAATGCCAATGACAGAATGAGGAATGGAGTGCTGGGACACAACAACCTAGTCACTTATGCACCTCACTGACACTTGCTTTGACTGAAGCCAATGAACAGGCTAAGAAGAGTAAAACATTTCCAAACACAAATTACACCATAAATCTAAATAATATAAACCCATTTTTCATACTCACATCAAAGTTACCCAGATATTAGTATTCCTCATTCTTAGTAAAGTAAGCTAATACATTCTCCTCCCTAAAGATACTACCAAAATTACTGCCTTCGTTCAATGCCTGTACTTCTGGCCAGCTGAGACACACTGACAAATTCTAGGAGATTTTCCAGCAGAGATGTGAATCCTACAGCCTGACCAGCTACAGAACTTTTGGCTTTGCACTAGCATGCCAGACTCTCCTTTTCAACAAACAACTACCCAAAAATGCCTGTTTTGGTCCTGAGCCTACAGCCACAGCAAGGAAAATCTTCTCCACTTAAGTGTAGCCATGGAAACTTTTGAACCTGACAATGCTCTCACTGTATTAGCAGTAAACGAAATAATTCCACTGACATCAATGAAATTCTATTGGACATGCATCATTATGGGTGACTGCAGAATCAGAAAAAGATCCTCCTTTGTTTAGAAATGCTTTTTTTTCATTAATACTCTTTGGACCCATTTCAAATTGTTAAAGAAAAAACAAAATCCTTCCACATGAGTCTCTGTGCTATTTTCACTACATGCACTTTGAGCACGGAACCAGGACCCCTCTCTATTTAAGTGGCACAAAGTTCCTACATGGATGGCTATTCTGTGCTGGTAATGATAGGTTAAGAAGGTCTGGCTCCAAGCCCTCCCTCTTGTTATCACTTTTTAAGTGTTCCTATCTCTATTCAGAACCAGAGACTCTGTTTAAATAAAGTTCAAGTTGACCTTCCACTAAAAATAGGATATTGTTCAACTCATTTAAAAAAAAAAACAAAACAAAAAAAAATTTCCATGATGTGCTACTAAAAGGCTTTTAAATTTCATTTTTGTTAAATGCAATTGCCTCATTTCCTGTTTTTGTTATTTGCTGAGGGTTATCTATCACAACATTATACTATACTGTTTTCCTTAACATCTCTCTTACTCAGTTGCAATGAGGCTGAAATACATGGTTTTGCCGTCTATTCAAAGAGCTGCTACTCTCGCCAACTGATTTTCTTGTTTCATACCCACGCATTACCCCAGGATGCTTCACTATCACATACCATTTTATGTAAGTATTTTCAAACTGATATAAAGGTTTGCATTATTTGTTTTGTCCAATGACCAAAACACTATAATTCTTCCCTGTTGTCTATAGACATGCACAAAACAACTGCAAAATTAAGAGCAGCATGTGATTGATACTTCTTAAGTATATACAAAATTTGACATATGCATGAAAATATAAGAGAAATGGTTCTCAGAAACTGCATCATTTTGGATATTGGCAAGCAGCTAGTTAGCTAGCACCTACAAAAGCATGATATAAAAAACAGGGAACAGAAAAACAACTTTTAAGCCAAACCATAATCCCACCATGCATGGGACATGGACAGACCTACGACATGCAAATTAATTCTTGCAATGGGGTTCCTAGTGCTGCACAGCACCCTATTTCCTCTATCAACTCAGACAATCAGTTCCAAATCAAAACATGGTTCAGAAGAAAAAAATCAACTTTGTTGATAGCTCATTTCTAGTGAAACAGCTTCAGAAATAAAAACTGAAAACATTCCTGTTTTCATTTTGACCTCCACTCTTATTCCAACTCATAAGGATTAGGCTAAAGAGCAACCATAAAATAAATTGGAAAAAAAAAACAAAACAAACCCCCAAAACCACACACCAAAAAAAAGCCAAAAAACAAACCAAATACCCACAGCAAAACAACCAAACCTTGTCCTATTCCTAATGAGTTGGTCAATGTGGAGAAACTACTCCACCTTGGAACAGAACAGCAACAATTTATCATGCATTTTTCTAAATGCCTGTCACCAAGGCTAATTCTTTGCTGTTGGAGGTCTTTTGGGCTTCATTAGCTCTTAACATAGCTCTTGTCTTTAATAAGAGGACTCCAAATGGATTTTATGTAATAGAAAATTGTCTTCATGTACATAAAGGTTTTGAAATATGGTGAGTGTTATATCGAATGTAACAGTCCTCCATTACCCTTCACTTATGAAGGGGGTGCCTTTTATATTTTAAAATAAAATATAATTGTATAAAATTGCCTTTTACAGAATTTTCAACACTAAGGTGGAAAATATATGTTTACATAAACTTTCCTTGCATTAGATGCAAAAGTACCAGGAGGCAAGTTAAACTTTTAAAAATAACAGTACTGATGCAACATTTTATCCTTCCTTTTCCAATATTCCCGTATGTTTTTTCATATTTGGAAAATATGCAAACACATTGCACACTGTGGCTACTGACTTCAAATAACAAGATCATGATGATTAAAAATAGTCAAAACATTTAAAAAATCATGTTTAAAAGTACTTTTTCTAGAAAGTTGGTTAAGAAAACCAGCTTTTTAACTCAAACTTTTGACGTGATTGATTGATTAAGCAATTATAGTTCCAGTCACAGCTTCATATTCTTTCACTAAGTGGAAAACTCCCTTCATTCTTCTTCAATCTTACCTTTTGTATCAAGAATCTAACAAGAGATCCTAGAAACAACTCTGTGAAGAACTTCTTTGATGCAGCTTGACTCCAGAGGCACTGACATGAGACAGCAAATAGTTGAGGAATGACAGGCAACCATAAGAAACAAAATAGGAGGGGAAAAGAGTCAAAACGGGGAGGGGAGTACCCATTTGGGACCTCCTCCTAAACTGTTAGTTCCTGACTTCACTGACAACTTGCTACTGAAAATACCACTTAAAGAAGCCCTAAGCTCATTCCTGGTCTCACAAACATAATTTGGCATTGAGCTTTTAGACCCTAAATCAGAGACAATCAAAGTCAATGGCAAAGCCGGCTCAGAAATCAATGAAATTTAGGTTGCACATGAGAGGGGAAAGGGAAGAAGGAAAGCAAAGGCCATTACTAAAAATCCAGGTCAAATATAGTAGTAACGTATATATCATAAGAGTTCATACAAATAATACTGTACATGGCAATCTTCCTCATTTACCTTCATAAAATACTCATATCCAGATAGATAATCCCACATTTATAAGATTTTCCACCAAGGTAGCCATTTAAGAAATAGACAAGAGCAAAGTTTTGCTAATTCACTAGTACCCTGAAGTATAGTACAAAATAGCACTCATGTAAAAAAAAAAAAAAACACATTGGAAACTCTGAAAAGGCCTAAGTTGCTCAATACTATTCTGCTCGAGACTATTCTGCTGCTCAAGACCTTAAGACCTAAACCATTCAGTCTGAAAATTTGTATGATGACCATGTGTGAGGCTGAATTTTCTTTTTGGAAAATTTCAGCCACAGCAGTTTGGCTATTTTTAGTCGATTTAGAGGTAAAAAGGGCACTGGCAGTCTGAAGGCTGAGATAATATCACACCAGCTAGCAGCATTGGAGAGGCTCAAATAGGGAAAAAAAAAAAAAAAAAAAAGATAGAGACCTGAGGAAGGAGTACATATTGTAATAACTCACAGGTGAGGAAAAAAAAAAAACAAGACTTGGACACATAAGAGACACTGCTAAAATAGCTGTAGGGAATTAAAATAGACCAAAAAATAAATTCACATTTGGGTTCTGCAATGGCCAACCCATTTCTGTAGCATTTTATGCACTTAAAGCTGCATAGAAGGAAAAGATTTGAAAGTCGGACAAAGGTGTATACAGAACATCTTACAGAAGATTTTGTTCCCCTGCAAACGCATCAAATATTATTCATAGGAACTGAACAGACTTTTACAGATGATATAATACTTTATTATGGGGAAATGTACCTGGTGTTGCCATGTTAAACTTACAATTCTATTCATAATTCACTCTTCTCAGAATTTTTTCAAAGTTCAACCTTGAAGGATAATCCTTTCTTCGCTCACCTTCATGAATTTAGAAGGCATAAACAACAATAGCTACAGAAGAAAGCTGCTAGACTAAGATTTAATTTTCTGAGCAACATACTAAAAATATGTAATGCAATCCAACTCTAAATCTTACTAAATGCAGTTAGTATTTCTCATCTCTCTTGTTTACTTCAATGTCATTTGACAATTAAGAACAAACAAAAGTGCAATTTACTTCACTGCAAGATTCAACACAGACAAGTGGAGTTACATAGCTGACCCTATTAGACCTTTTTTAATCATTAGGTCTTTGTAACTACATCAGTACTTCATTTACGAAGCAAATTACTGCAGCGGTGAACAGAGATCCTCTGTATTTTAATAGGTACACTAGGGAGGAGTGTAGAAAATGTTAGTTTTATTTAAAGCTCTTTGTCCTGTCATTTACATTATCAAATGAGGACTAGGATTTAGCTGGTTAAGCTAAGCAGCTACTGACATTTTAGACACTGTAGGGTATCCATCATACAAGCCTCTGGGGTACCGCAGGTACCGCATAGACTTCAACCACATATGCCAGGGCTGGAAACGGGGATCAGGCTGTAAGTGTCTAAAATGGCTCTGGACACATAGACTTAGACACCTGCATCATTCCTAAGCTGTCTTTATCTTAATAAATCCTCCTTGTTGCTATAAAGCTTTTCCACTCAAACTTGGGTTTGATAGGTCACCTATGAAACACTTAAAGTGGTAGGCACATGTAATTACAAGAAAGCACAGCAAATTTTGAAGTTTGCAAATACCACTGCAGCACCAATTCTTAAGCAGTACTAAAATATTCCTCACCCAATATCTAAAAATACGTTCATGGCAGAGACTACTGTATACTATACTTTTCTACCTCGCCTGTCCCAGATTTCCTTAATAACCTTTGTGGAACCTTGTCCAAGCCTCTTTAACATTTGCTCTCTATTAACTAGCTGTAACTCCTTATCTCCTAACTTTTACATCTTGCTAAATTTAATCCTCTGACTTCTGTACCTAGCTCATCTTTCACTACCTTCACTGAGCAGTTTTAATCTGCTTTTGTATGGTATCCACACAGAAAAAAAGAGTTCTCATCACAGAAATAAGAGTGATTTTGTTGTGAAAACTGCATTAAACCAATCATGAAAAACTTGTTGGAGATTTCTTTTATTCCCTTGTTCTATATCTATATTTACTAAAAAAATAAAAAGTGTATTTTTAGATAGATGAAGTTACTCTTTTGTTCAAAGATTTCTGTCCTTTCTGTTACACTTATTAAATTTACAAGTCAGATGATCACTCATTCAGGTACTTACAGAATTCAGTAGCTTCTTACAGGCCAGCAGTTTGGCAAATCCTCTGACAAATTACAAGAGCTGTATATGCTGGAGTCATTTCATCCTCTCATACCAAGGGAGGTTAGCCTTCAGTTTTTTAAAATAAAATGAACCAACCAAGCAGGATGTCCACTAAGCAACATCAAAAGGTTTAACCCAACAGAGAAAAAAAAAAAAAGCCAACACTAAAAGAAAACAAAACCTCTTCCCCTCCTTTTCTCTCTCCAATTCATGGTGCTTGTTCAGAGGCATTACCTCAGAAGATCTGGTGACTTCAGGGCCGCAGCCAGAATTGGTAAGTTTTGAACAAGAGTCTAGCTGTCCCAAGCAAACAAAAATAAGCACGTTATTACAAAAGGCCCTGAAAGCACTTTCAAATTTTGCTGAGGCAGTTGCCGGTAAAGGTTGAGAGAAACGTTTTTACTAATATACCAGAATCAGCCACAGAGGTGAGTGCATGTGTTTCCCTGGCAAGATGGACAAAAGCATAAGACAATACACTAAAGGACATCTGTCAAAACCCCTCTATTTTTAACAAAATATATTCTTTTCCTATTTATATGCTCATACCATTCATGGCACAGAAGTCACTTTAAAATCCCAACACAGCTCTGAGCAAAAAGCAACCAGGTCCATGATACACCAGAGTATCCAGAAATGCCTTTCTGGGCCACATTCTTTTTTCGACAAGACAGGACACTAATACCTCTTTTTTTTCCCCCCGAGTCTTCCCAAATTCGACGTGGAGAAAGACTGAATGTCCCAATTGCCTGTTGAAGACACATAGTCCGGTTAGAACCCACCTTCTAACATGCGCGCCCCTTCTCCTCCACAGGTGCCCTCGCCCTACGACTTGAGGCGGGCACGAAAGCCACCCGCCCCAGGGGCGGGTCTGAGGAGCGGGGGAGCCCACCCGACCGGTTGCCGCCGCCTGCTCCTCACCCCTCTCCGGCCACGGCCGGCAGCCGACGGGGAGCGGGAGGATGAGCCGGGCCGCAGCCCCCTCACAGGAAAGGCGGGAAGATGGCGGCCGACGGCTCCGCGCGCGACCCCGGCCAGCAGGCGGCGAGCTGAGGAGGCGCTTCCCTTCTTCCTCCGGTGAGAGAATCTCACTCTTTAAATTCGCTCGCTGCCCGCCAAACTGCTCTTCAATGAGCAAAGTGGCTTCTTTTTCATCGTGCAATGAACAGTTCTGGTTCTGCTGTCTGCTGGCCTACCACGAGAGAGCCATTCCCACAACACACTCCTGAGAAGGCCTGACGCCACAAGGTTTTTCCTTTCCACAAACATATGCTGCAAACATATGTTCCAGCCAGATCCACTTCCCAGCAATGCTTGTGAGAATTCAACGTACAGATGTACACTACGCCTATTTGTTGTTTGGAGAGTAGGGTTTTTTTTAAGTTAAATAATTTTATGTTGGTGTTCACGTATCAATCTTTCTAACATAAGCTTTTTTTTCAGGTGGAGGTTTTTCCTCTATGTTTTGCTAACTATTGTGATTTTTTTCCCTTGGTTCATAAGGCAAGGTTTGTCTTTTGTATGCTCTGCTATAGGGCTCTGGGTAGAACTTCACTGCTTTGGATAAGAGCTAGACCTAGTCAGACCCAGCACTTCTGGCAAAGCACATTGGAACTTTAATAAATCAAATTTCCAATCAAACAAGGTATCCATAAAAACAAATCAAATTTCAACTCACACAAGGTACTCATATATGCATTGGGTGCACACAATCTGTAGTGCATCCCAGTCTTGGTCCATGATCATCCAGGTAAGGACCCTGGCTGATTAACTTCAGGGTTTCATGCCTCTCATGTACCTGGATTTCATTCTCTCAGAAGGAAAGTCAAAAAGTCGTAACTGTTGAGTGGCAGAATCTAGCCCCAATATGGCACGGGAGCATGGAAAGAGTGTATGAGCAGAAGTGGGACCTTAGACTTCTCTGTCTACCAGTATAGGTGTCATCATGTTTGCTTAAATAATTTAGACTACACTAGGCCAAAGGAAATTTTGAAGTCAAAATCTTTAACAAAATTTCACACTGCTACAATAACTTCTGATGTTAGCTGTCACTTGTATAGTTTCAGAAATAAAATTAATATTTTTTTCTGTTAGAGGGAGCACATTCCAGTATTCTGGCTGTCCATTTGCCTTCAACTACTGTCTGTAAGTAATTCAGAAATTTCTTTCTATTTTCAGTTGCTTTACCAATTTATTTACTTTCAATGGAAGTACTGAGCAGACTTAATATATTTGACATTTGTACACTATTATTTACTTGTCAGAACCATAATTGAATTCATAAGCTATAGTTTTATAGAAACAGTAGATAATATTATTTAAAGAGAAAAGTCTATAAAAACAGCCTGCTTACAAGGCATTGCTTCCCATGACTACTGAGAAGCCATGCAGTATGAATTTAGCAGTTTGGAAGCTTAAATTGCAAAATTAATCATACCACCGTGAGCATGAGCAATGAAACAGCAGTGCCTGCAGTTCCTGAACCCATGTTTAGGTCTTGTCAGGACCCACACAAAGAGAAGAAACAAATTTCAAGACTTCCATTGCCTGAGGCTTATTTCTTCAAACTATTTTTTCATTCCCAATTTCATTGGGAATATTTTTCTTAAAGTAGGAAATGTAGGCCATAAAGGTGAGAAAAAAAAGACAAAGATCAACAAAGTTTAGAATATTCATGAAGATGACAAGGCTATCAGACAATTCAACAAAAGCATCTTGCCACTGTGTTTCTCCACATGCAGCCCAACAGTGACAGAATACGTCAACAATACAGATGTATACAATCAAACTTGTAACCATGAGTGCTAATACCATAGATTTCTGCACAAGCCAAATGCTAACTGTAGATGTGTAATTTGTAGGTCTTTTAATACTGTACAACAATGTGTATGTAGAAACTTAGTTTGAAACAAAGACAACATTGAGCTGAAAGAGCCATGGTAAACTGACTTCAAAGAATAACCAAAGTTGCATCTATTCTATCTGTTACTGAGTTTTAGCTTTCCTACATTCAAGATCTTATAATTAAAAATATGCCAAGTATTTGATTTTGCATGTATAAAGAATCACAAAGGATTATTGCTGCAATCTACCACTGAGGCTTAATAGGAGTTAGAGTGATCATTTACCCAGGATAATTGCAACCTGTCAATACTACAAATAGATTTTCTGTTTAGGCACAAATGTGTGTTTCAGGGTTAAGCCAACTACTGATCAACAAGATTTTCTGATGAGGGGATTTTTTTTTTTATAATTGCCCACTACCATCTCATTTAAGCTTTCTTCTAAAGCATCTGGTAATATGGTGGTACTAACAAAAATCAGGATATTGCACTAGATGCACCTACTGGTTACCCAATAGCCTGTAAAACAAAACACAAAGGTTTTAATTATAACTATTAAATAGACTGTAGATATTATTTAGGGGTTAAGGGGGCAGTGTCTACCAAACTGGAAAAATATGGTGAAATGAAATTAAAATGTCTCGTATTTTAAGATTTTAATCATACAAAAGAGAATTATTTGAAGTCAATCAGGCTCTCCGTACCTACACAGGCATCTGTGCTCAGAACAGGAACAAGTCAAGCATACAGAATGAGAGCCAAAAGCATATTTTATTTTCATACAGGTGGTAAATATGTTACACTATTTACAGTGTGGCAGATGCACTGTGAAAGCCAGGTCCAATACCATAAGGGTATTTTTGGCACACAGAGTGGCCTTTTCATATGATATTTAGCATACTCCGATTTTGAAAGCATATCCGCTTACCTACAACATTAGAGGTATTTGTCTATCCACTTACCTCGTTTCTGTTTTCATAAAAATGTACTGTGTGTATAAAACAGTTGCAAGCAGAAACATGGAATAAGCTTTTTGTACAAAGCCCAATAAATCTGGTAAAATTCCATTAAGGAAAAAGGCCCCAAATCCAGGAGTGAACTGCACACATGCCTAGATTTACTAACATTATTTACTTAAAAATAAGAATGCAATTAAACATTTGGTTGCACTGACACCTACAATGATGTTCAGTGATAGAATCTGATAATCTTGCAACACTGAACCTATAATTTCATTAAAATTTAAGTACAACTACTAGCACTTTTCTAAAAAGCATCCATTACTGAATATATGAGAAGATTAAAGGGAAAAGCAAGCTCTATACAGACTGTAAACTTCAAAAGTCAAATTTTCAGGAGTTAGATGAAAGCTTCAACATAAAAATCACACGCCCCTCTTTGGGTATGCATGAATGTTCAGACACCTAAATTAGTATTTAGCTGCATAATTAGGCTTAGCAAACAGTACACGTTTATTCATATACTTGTGTTGACAGATGTCATACTTCCTTCTTTTAAAATGTTGCTTTAACTAAGTTGATTAAGCATCTGTGAGCAGAACCAGGCAGATGCACAGGAAGCTGCAGCTATGTTTGCATATAATGAAGATGTCAGTCAAAAGCATCAGCACTTTTTCATCACTACACTGCCAACAGCCTTAAGTCCTTGACCAGAAAGGACCAGCACTAGAAGAAGAGTTTGCTTTACAAAACTACCGGGAATTGTTTGTAATTTTTCTAAATAACATCTATAAAAATACCTTGTGATACCAATTAATTCCATGGAAGCTGCCCAGCAGCTACTATGTTGCAACATGTTTTGTCATCATTGACAATTTAAAATTATTAGAAGTTCCATGTCATAACCAGGGACCTGAGCCATCTGGGTCCTCCAGTTCTTGTTATCCTCTAGTTGCAGTTCGGTCCCAGAATAAGTTCTATGTTCACAAAAATTACAGCTATCCATAGCAGAAAAAGAAAAATAGCAAAATAACATATATATATATTTAATGAGAACAGTTCTCTGTTTCAGGACAGAGAAGGGTTTTTTTTAGGGTTGTGTCTCTGAGACTATATGGATACACACTATTCATACCTGAGGGAGACCAGAAGAATGGAAGCCAGAGCAGAGCTCTGACTTTAAGTAACAAAGGCACTAAAAGTTTCTAAAAATGCTGCTATCCCCCAAACAGTAATTAATGTCTTAATCTCAATAAAGGAAAGGATTTTTATCTTTTCCATTATCCAGATAAACATCTGCAATATTCATTAAATAGCCTTTCATTTTAAGATAGCAGGATTCCATTTTACATTCCTAATGTCACTACAGGATTACTAGATCAGATTGTGCCAATTCTTAAGCACTCTGGTTGATTGAAAGTCCTCTTGCGTTTTCTTATGCCAGAAATAGCATTTCAGTCATTAGCAATAGATCCTGGTGCTGTAAATGTGGGGTCAAGCAAATAAGGCGAAGCAGGTAAAATACTTTACAAGCTAGCAGTCCCTTAATATGGGATTTCAGTATACTTGTCAGAATGTTTTCAGCCAAACAGAAGGAAAGTGGAGCACCATCATACTAGCCCAAACAAAGAGACAGGAGCCACAAAAGAAGGAAACGCAATGCTAAATCACAAACAGTGAAGAAGATCACAGTATAGGGTTCTGAACTAGGAAAGGAAGTAGGAAACATACCTGTGTTATGAAAGAATTACC
This sequence comes from Gallinago jamesoni, assembly GCA_025769975.1. Classification (NCBI taxonomy): domain Eukaryota; kingdom Metazoa; phylum Chordata; class Aves; order Charadriiformes; family Scolopacidae; genus Gallinago; species Gallinago jamesoni. The sequence continues at coordinate 5,175,397 of JAOQGH010000002.1, read as the reverse complement.
TAGGTCCTTTCCAAAATAAATTGTGGCAGAAAGCATAAGATGAAATGCAAACTCCTTGAAACCTGACAACTCTACTGACTACTTAATTAAGGAGAATTCTCAAAGAACATGCAAAAAATAATTCTATTTCACATATATTCATATATAGTCTGTTTCACAGGCAAGGTAGTTTGGTGTACTGGTTTGAATTATAAGTGATGAATAATAGCTTTTCATCTTACTTAGCATTTGTATCTAATAGTCTCCATGTGTCTTAATGGAATTAGCAACAAAAACTTGGAGAAAAGCTAAATAAATCATTGTTTCCCAAACAATCCTGATTGTAAGGATACTGTATAAAGAAGCATAACAGAAATAATATGCATTTAACGTCAGTCTTACATCATGAATATATCTATTATGCATAAGATAGATAGAAACAGCAAGTGGTCCCTAAAGGGCTTTTCAGTGAGAAAGCTGAATGCTGCAGAGGCTCTCCAGCACTTGACAACAGAACTTACTACATTTTAGGAATTTGCTTCAGTTTTACTTTAAGCTTGTATCTTGAGGTTTTAATTACTATTTTAGATATGGTTGAGTTTCCCTATCTCATTTTCTAGGACTTAACACTGCAATACTATTTTAGTTGAGGCTTTCTTTAGAATATTTTTAGTGATTTGTGTTGTAGTAAGATCTCTGTCTTGAGAACACAATAGCTTCATAGCAGAGTTCCAGAATTCAAATAGCACTCTGCAAATGATACCATTCTTGTCTTTCTGATCGCTGCTTATCTTCAAAGATTATTATATGAATAAGTGCTTAAACCTGCTAATTTTGCATGTGGTACCCGCAACATATCCTATCTGCTCTTTTACTTGCAACTTGCACAAAGAACACTGGAGGTCACTCTAGCATTGCTCAAGTATCAGCTTTCCCTATCCAGACAGATTTTTTCAAGATTAAATTGAATGTAGTTGGTTAAATATAACACTTTGTGTGTCATTTACACAAGGTAGCCAGCCCTTATGACTTACTATGTTTTACTGAAATTGCACATCTAACTCAAGTCCTAGATTCACGTGCACACAAAAGAAAGGCAACTGTCATTTAAAGAGAAAAAAAAAAAAAGTTTCTTTTTAGTCCTGCAATGAAATAAAGGCTTCTAAATTCAAATATAAAAGTTAGACATTACAAATTATAAGATAAAAGGAACACTGAGTCTATTTCCAGGTTCCAATGGCTCAGGACACAGCATATATGTTTCAGATGTCTCTTTACAAGTCTGTGTTCTTTGCAACCTTGCAAAAGCCTCTGGGCCTGGAATGGTTAGGCTTTAAGGCTTCACCTTCCAAGGAAGGCCTGCTGGAGAACAACCAATCTTAAGCGCTCCTTCAAGCTCCAGATCTAAACCCTCAGACCTCAGTGATTGTAGAAATAGCATTGGTTATTCCTACTTAACCACCCAAGGATTTCCAGGTGGACAATTTGTAAGTGGTCTATGTGTTACCACACAAAGCTATGCTCAAGTATACAGCACTCCAAAGGGCATGGTCTTCTCATTTGTGAGCCCAGACTGATAATGTTGTTTTCTGCGTCAAATAGGTTTGGTTTAAAGAAGCAGCTTGGATTTGTTAATAGGTAGCGGGGACATTTCCATTGAATCCAAAGGCTGGGCATAGTCTAAGCTCTGTATTCAGTCAGTGGCTGGAACTACCCCTGTCTTTCTTCCAAGTAAACAAATTCTCTTCTTACTGAGACCACACTGTAATTTATTTTTGCTCTGTCTTGTTTCGGTTTTCTGCATTTTGCATGGCTTCAGAATATAATTGTTTTTCCAGCAGTTTTTCAGTAGGTTTAAAACACATCTTGTCAAGGAGATCAAATACAAACTCAGAAAAAAGTGGTTCCATAATTTATATTTTATGTCAGTTAACATCATTCTGAGACACAGGAATCATACTATTACAGTTTGGGGCAACTATTATAACAGAGGTCAAATAGCATGGTGATATAGGTCAAACATTCTGGTGATGTGGATATTTGCATAGTACAGCCATTAATAATACTATTCACGTTAATTTTGCTTGCTATCAAACCCATGTAAAATAGTAACAAACAGACCTATTCCTCATTTTCTCTTGAGCACTTGCGCAGCTCAAAACCTCTGTTAGGTAAGTAACAATTTCCATATTTTCTCAACTTACAAAAGAGTTATCCTAATTAAAAGCTATCAAAAAGTATTAGCTACAGAATTGTATTTGACATTTCAGTCAAGAAAAGGAATATTAAAAAAGACTCTCCTTCAATAAAGTAGAGGAAAAAGTTGTCTAGAATTCTCAGAAACCACTGTATGAAGTACTGCCTTAGTACTAAGTATTACTTCTGTAAAATTAAATGCAAGAATTGTTTCTGTAGTCTAAAAATGAGACCATTTTGATTTAGACTTTAAGAATGTTTTAATGTATGAATCCCAGTAATAGAATGGACTCTTTTTTATGTTTCTTGAATAACAGAATAGGAATAACAGAATGAGGAAAAGCAGGGAAGGCACATTTTATGTTTCATATAGATAAGGGGAATTCTTCCTGCTTACAAACTGTCCTTAATAAGTGGGAAAAATTCAAGATGTAGAGCATTTAGAAGTTTTCTGGGTAAAATAACTTTGTGCAAGTAGCATAAAAGAGACTAGGGTGGTAACGTGCCATTTATTGCATGGATCTCTAGGTCATTAAAGAACCTTAAGTGGCAAAATGCCTTCATTCATAACCAGAATATGTCCAAGTTACTGCCCTTTACTCACCCTGGCAACGTCATCTATTCAGGAGGTGAAGACTTTGTGTAATCATCCAGGATTTTTCAATATGCAGCAGTTCACTCAGAGCTTCAAACTGCCTGCTGGATAACTGGAAATCTCAGTCCTATCCATCACGCATGCGCTCTAAGGGAAATTTGTGTAAGAAGCATATGAAGGCCAATATATAGCTCTGCGGATAAGTAATGGAAGATCTGTCAAGGAGGATTGTAAACACACTAAAGGGACTTGCACATGGGATGTTGGAAAACACACATCACACTGATCGTCCTTTAGTCTTATGGGGTCAACAAGTAGAATATTTGCACTTAGATAACATAGGACTATGATGGACTTAGAGGTACCTTATCAGACGTGCTTGAGATTCCTGCCCTGTTGTCAGAGAAGATTAAAGCAGAGTGGAGAAGTACACCTGCTTGAATCCCTGAAATACAGGCAAGAACAGCAGGTTGGGGCACAATGTTTCTCTCTCTCTCCCCCAAGGACTCTCTTGCTCGTAGGGCCTGCGTTCCCCACTTGCTTGTCTCTGCCTAAGTGTTGCTTCCCCAGTTCACAAGGTATTGAGGTTAAATTTGCTCTTTGCCTTCCAGCCATGGTTATGTGGTTGTTCTTGTGTCCTGCCTGTGTCAGCTCTCACAAGCACATATGGATAAATGTCCATTTAAAAAACAACCAACAAAAACCCGACAGCTGTGGCTCATTCCCTTCAGGAACAGTTCTACCCTGACTTGAAAAGGAATTACCAAATCTGAACTTTGATGTGTTGTTATAATTTGGTTTCCTTTGGCTTTGAATAGTAAAAACGTTCTTGCATTTCATAAGATCTTCCTAAAACAAATTACTTGCATAGATGTCAAGCAGTCTATTTTCTGTAAAGAAAATAAATCTGCAACAGATCCGCTAGAGTAGAAGTAAACAGCTCTGCTTCTTGTCCCCCGACCAATTTAAGAACAAAACCACACACCAGTACTCTGTACTAAAAGCTCCAACAAGACTTTTTTAGCATTCACACCTGAGAAATACTTGTTTTTGCATCAGCAAACATGATCTCTGACTTTCTCCACTTCTATTTCTGTTCTTTAAGAAGTTTGTTGGTTATAATGTGCTAAACTGAAGGCACTACTTTTCCTCACCCTGCTCTTCACATATTTGCTATTTACATAATAATCAAAATTTGGCATAATCATGTTTTTCATCTTCATGTATATGAAGCCGAGTACGTTACGGGATAGAGACAGCATTTTATCAGGCAAAATGCAGCTTTGAGACCCTCACCCAAACACACGGAACCACATGGACATCAGCAAAACAGGCCAAACCGCTGCGGGTATAAGCACATCAAAGAACCAACAATTTAAACAAGGATTATGAGGATGCTAAACTACTGAGCTGGATAGGGAGATATAAAATGGTCCTTATTACCCTACTTTGTATGTTAAAGTTTTTAAAATGTTCCTTGTTACCTAAACAGCAGCAAACAGCCCAAGCATAAACTCTAAATGAGGTTTGATAGCGTGGTTTGTGATTTTTTTTCCTCATATCCAGAATAACACAAAAAGACATAAAAAAGACATACAGGAGAGAAGGAATAAATATACAGCTAATAACAAAAGTAGCACTGAACCCCATGCATTTAAGTGCAAGGAAAAAAAAAAACAAAAACACCCCACCACTAATATGTAGCATCAATTTTCCTGTATTAATCCAACCTTTTAGAGTCTACTTTAGAAGGATGATTAACAGTCTGTTACAACAGGCCTGCACGCAGCTAATGGACTGTCCCTGTTCATACAAGTGCTCCAGAAACAGTTGTTCATACCATTATACCCTCCAAAAAGGAGGAAAATTAGTATTTTTATCAGCAGCAGACATATAAAGTCATTAGATCTATTTTCCATTATACTACTGCTGACACAATTAACTGCGTGCTAAGGAGAAAAAAATATCTGCAGTGAATGAATCCACATGTAACAGTCGTGATAAAGAACTTCTGTAATAGTTGAAAGACCAGAATTAATAAAGGGGGAAGAAATAAGGTAACACCGCTGTAAAACGCGATGCCCAATAGCTGCTGTATTTTGCAGTAGTTACTGGCTGCTTCTTCACCCGGGAACTGAAGCGTGTCTGCAAACGCTCCCCGCCGCCTTTCATTTACAGCTTTTACGCTTCAGGTAGAGCAACCCAGCAGCACGCAGAGTTGCAGTTATGTACCCTGAGCTGGAGAGCTGCACGGGAAATCTATTCACGTTACTGCCCGCGCTGCGGAGAGCGCGGCCACCCGCACCGGCCATCTTCCCCACGGCCGAAGGGGGGGCCTGCAGCCGCGGAAAGTCGCCCTGTGGAAGAAGGCCGATATTTCGGCGGCCTCAGGCTCCTCCGCGCCGCCCCGAGCCACTGAGAGGAAACCGGGGGAAACAAAGGGGAACAAAGGCGGCGCTAACGGCAGCTACCGCGCCTGCTTCCCCCCGGCAGCGCCCTCCGCCCGGAACAGGCCCCGAGCGCGGCGGCCATTTTGGCGACGGCCCGCCCCGCCCCTCCCCGTCCCGGCCGCCGTGCGGAAAGGCGACAGCGGCCATTGGCCCATGAGCGGGCTGGGGGCGGGAAGTTCCGCCAGGGGAAGGCTGGGTAAGAACTCCAGCTCGGGCATGTAGCTACCAGCAGCAGCGATGGCCGAGTGGTTAAGGCGTTGGACTTGAAATCCAATGGGGTCTCCCCGCGCAGGTTCGAACCCTGCTCGCTGCGGCCCGGTGGGGGTTAGTATTTTTTCAGTCCAGCGTGATTGCTTATAACGTGCAAGTTCTACTCCTCGTGTCTTTTCTCGCTCTTAAGCTGCCTCTGCAGCAACAGAGATTATGTAGTATTTATCCTATTGCAACTCCTTAGGCCCTGTGGTGCTTCTGTCAAGACACAAAGGTAGTATCAAAGCAGCAATGAGTCCCAGGGCGAGCTTCTAAGTGCATCTAAAACACTTGTGATAAGCAGCACTTGGTGGAGGTGGAAGAGGAGCACACTAGGATCCGTGTTTTTTTTCCACACCTCACCTCCTTGGTCCTCTATGGGCAGGACAGGCACTGCCCAAGGGGCAGCAACATGTTACACACAGTGTCCCAATTTGCCCCAAGGGCCATTGCCCCACCCCCAGTTCCTACAGCTGAAACAAAATAAATAACATCAGCAGCATGCTATTCTATATCAAATTTATTTGTTCGATCAAACTTCCCCTGTCACAAAGCAAGCTGGTCTGATTACTCCTAGACATCCAGTGAGAGGCTCCTAGGTCATCTTTTCCTTTCCTTTATGGCTTTCTGCACATGCACACACACACAAACTGGTAGCGAGGGGAGAAACCCCACAGAAGTTACTATGCAACTAATAATCAGAAAAAACATAAGAACAAGGCGCTTCCCCCTGCATACACACTGAATGGTTTAAACTGACCCTTAACCACCCAGCTGTGTTCATCTCCTCCCTTGTGTGACCCCAGCATCAGTGAAGAGATGGAAAATTTGCAGGAATGGAAATAAGAAAAAAGGCCATTTTTCACAGGGGCTGAAATAGGCCAGAGCAGGAACAACCACTTTTCACTCTATTTTAAAGAGAAGACAAAACCCCAATATAAACATACATGCAAGCCTATTCTTTCTAGTTAGTGTAACTTTTTAATCAGAAAATGAAGGCAGGGGAAGAAGAGGAAACATTGAAATGTCCCGGCTCAGAGCAAAATAAGAGGGGGCAAACAAACAATTGTTTAAGCTGGCAGCAAAATGAAGTGCTACCTAACAAAGGGTTCCAGAGGTTTCAGGTTTGGGTGGTTGTTTCTCTTCAGGCAAGTGTTAGAGATTATGCTTTAGAGGGAAACTGATAAATAACTGATGGTGGTCCTGTCTAATACAAGGCAAATGCCTGATGTTATGGTCCTAAGTTCTCACATGTGAAGGTACCTGCCAAGGAATACTGGCATCAGACATCTTAACTCAGACGCTGCAGAAGAGACAGTTTGCAAATTCAGGAGTAGCAACTTAAGCATCCGTTCCTAAGGTGCAGTAGATGTGCTATTTTCACCTTTACATATTTGCATTCTAACAGCAGCTTAAAATTGTGTGGTTAGAGCAATGTAACGTTAGTCACTCTCCAAAATATCAACATCTTTTAGTAAGTGTGCATATTTCAGGTAACATTAAAAAAAATAGATAACTTTTCCACATATAAGGCTTGATTTTGTTAAATCAGTCAGGAATTCAAACTCTTTTTTCTTTTTTAGCTTGACATTCCCGCCCACCCCTATAATCTGGAACAGATGAGAAAAAAGTCAATTTTGTGTAATGCAGTTTTGGTTAGCATTCCAAACTAATAAAAAGCCAGTCAAAACACTAAACACAGTGGGTGAGCTTTGCAGTAAGTCCTTCTTTTCCACTGCATCACTGAGGAAGTTGCCAGTTTTTTTACTGACCACTTCAAGTGTCTTATTTCCAAAGTACACATTTCATTGCTTTAACAGATCTGAAGGCAAAGCACTGACTCAATAAATATTTATTAGTAAGTTTGTAACTTCAAGATGTCCTTTTTACTGGGACCTTGCTGGGGATGGAAATGTCAAACGAGCAACACTAAAAGATGTGGTTATTTTAAGTCTTTTACTGAAAATTAAGAGGCCAGTCTGTCAGAAAAGCAACAAAAGTCTCTGCTATCTAGGGAATTATTTGCATTCAGTGAATCTCTTCTCCTTGAAACTGGTTTTCCCTAAAATCTGTAGTTGAAAAACAAAAGAGCAGCAGCAAACACCCAAGTTATTTCCCACCCTCACCCTTCAGCAAGATTTATGAAAATGTTCCCATCAAGGCACTAAAGGGAAAGAAGCATATGGTTTTAATTGCAGTTATTTTTTTGTAATTACAAAAGAAAGTAAGGCACACCAACCAGCCTACTACAGCTATAGACACACCAGCAGCACTAGCGTTCCAGGCTCAGTGCTCTCCTCTTGACTCCTATCACTTCACATCTCTGTTTTGTGGCAAAGAATTAAAACGCCACTGTTCTGATCTGCTTCCCTTTTTAATCCTCAGCTTGCAAGAGCAAGCCAGTAGTAAATCTGGTGCCGGAGTCCAGACTCCAAAAGGTACGTAAGGGCTCACCATGGTACTGCTCCATATCTCTGCCAGCTGGTGCAGTCTTCCTCCTTGAGCCTGGCTCAGGCAGGCCCACTGCACAGTACCTTCAGGGATCAAGGTGCCTCCAGCCACCTAAGAGGAGAGATGCTTAAGATGTCCAAGCTTCTTTTCATCATCAGCTATGCATGCTGAAGCAAGTAGCTTAGTCCTTTGGCAGTGGCAGGCCAAAAATGGACATCAGAACCCTGGGGAAGACTCACATCCTTCAAAAGCGAGGACCGCAAGTAGCGGAAAGTGAGAAGGGCATCCAGCTCACTCAGCAGGAACAGTCTCCTACTCCTCTGGGCCTTTCTGCTTATTCTCCTGCCCCCCATCCCATCAATATCATTCATACAAAGTTGCTTATGAGAAAGAGGAGCTAACAATCCTCTACCCAGCATAAATTTGGGGGCCCCATGGAAACTAACTTCTAGTAAAAGATCAATTTGGACAATCCTGACAGAGTAAATCTGGTTTCTGTAAGGATGGATGCCTGAGGGTGAAACTACATCTCCTGAGGGGAACTGTTGGCCTTCAGTGCCAAGAGTCCTTTGATATTTTCAGAGAAGCATTTTTGACAAAGCAGCAAGGAAACCATTTTGTCCAAAGCACCAAGTACTACATCACACATCAAGACTGGAAACCTTGCCAACATAGGCTACTTCTAGAAAACAAAATCTGATGCTTTTCTCCTTCACTACCCCTCCAAAACAAGGGAACAAGAGCAAGCCACTATGAAGATGGAATGGAAAGAAAATAAAACTTGTTTTCTCTAGCGTCTATCACCTATGACAGGTTATGCTATCCATCAGAGACCTAAAACTTGTATCAGTTTCAGTCTATATTGTGCACCACTGTAATGACTGAAGACACAAGCCTTTTGAAGCTGGGACAAACAGAGCACACACAAAAAGTCTCATCTTCATTGACACAGCAGGGAGAAGAGACTAATATAGTGAAGGTGAAAGAACAAACACACTCAGTGCCTGCCATTGTAGGGGGAGGCTTGGCAACTCTTAGAACAGCAAGATGAATATGTACCCTGAGCTGCAATAAAAGTACTCAGCATAAACTAACTGATGAATATCACCCCATGTGACAGAGGCTGACAACTTACTGAGCTGCTTTATCTTTTACTGTGTAATTTAATCAGCTTCATCGCTTACCTTCCCAGCAGTCTGGCCTCTCATTTCAGGATATGAAAGTGTAAGATAGCAATATTCGTACTCAGGAAATTAAAGCTACCCAGTATCTGTTTTCATCCTCAGGATACTTGCTTCTATAATAGAACATAAAAATGGCCTTTTTCTTCTTCCCCCCCACTCAAAGAGGAAAACAAACATTCAGAAAACAACCTTACCTATCGTTCAACATTACTCAGCCTGAGATTTTAAGTCATATACTATCTATATTCATCAGCAAAACTCGGGAAATGTTGGCAAAACAACTTGGCAAATACCAGAAAAATAAAAAGTTTGTGAAGAACTAGAACATTCTCTGTTTTACATACTCAGCGTTTACACAAGACAAGGAATGACAACAATAACTAAATTTACATCAATTTTATACAATTCAAGACCCACCCTCCGCCCCAAGCTGTTAAATTTAATTATAAACAGCAAGCTAAATAGTTGCTTAATTTCTAATATTACAAAACTGGTTGATACAATTTCAGAGACCTAGACACACAATATTGAACGGTGTGCCCTAGTCTCTGTATTTTATAATCATCATCCACCTGTACCCACATCTGCTGTCTCATAACTTCCATCTGAAACTTCATCAACCATCATAAGTCCCATAATAAGTTTAATCAATGCTTTCAATTAGACTCCAGAGGATCTAGGCTCATTTTACAGGTCTGTATGTTTTCATACCAAGCTAAGTCAAGTCATTTTGAGCTACAAGCTAACAAAGCACTCAAGCATAGTAACACTCAATTTCTGTACAACAAAAGCACACACCAAGCACACACCCAAAAGGTTCAGGACCCTTTGCCACCTACTAGACAACTCACAGGAAGAAGAGGAAAAATAAAACAGGAACTTACCATCCCTTGCAGGTAACTGCCCTCTCCCCCATTTTGAGATTAATAGACCCTAATTCTAATCTGTAGCATTTGGGCTTGTTGCTGTTGTTCTCCACCCCTACACCTTTCCTCTTGCAGCTGTTTCCACTTTGCAAAGAAAATTAAGTTCTCTGTTGACCACTAAAAAAACCATACATGCCTGACTCTTAATCACATCTCCATAGAGCTTGAGAGACCCACTTTACAAGCCCTGCTCCAATTAATATTTAAACATGTTATATGTTTACCAGTGCAGAGGCTAAAGCACTACATTTTTGTGGATAATGTTATGTGAGATGTTTGTTGGATCTTTTCACACTACTAGCAAAAAATCTAAAAATACTATATATTTTATAAAAAATTAAAAAATGAAAAAAAACCCCAAACTGTTTATGCTTGGGGAGTGGGCCCTGAATAATCTAACAGAATGATTTGTCACGTGCTTATTTCTTTCCTTTCTAACATGAGGGAGAACTGGGCCACCCACTTATTTCTGTTAACTGTTCTTACTGGCCAGAGCAGTCAAGGGAGGTGATTCTACACCTCTGTTTCGCTCTGGTGAGACTCCACCTGGAATATTGCATCCAGCTTTGGTGTTTTCAACGCAGGAAGGACATGGACCTGTTGGAGTGGGTCCAGAGGAGGGCCACAAAGATGCTCAGAGGGCTGGAGCACCTCTGTTATGAGGATGGGCTGAGAGAGCTAGGGTTGTACAGCCTGGAGAAGAGAATGCTCCAGGGACATTACAGCAGCCTTCCCGTACCTAAGGGGCTACAGGAGCGATGGGGAGGGACTCTTTATCAGGGAGCGTAGCGATAGGATGAGGGGTAATGGTTTTAAACTGAAAGAAGGAAGACTTACATTAGATATTAGTAAGAAATTCTTTACTGTGAGGGTGGTGAGACACTGGAAGAGGTTGCCCAGAGAAGTTGTGGCTGCTTGCTCCCTGGAGGTGTTCAAGGCCAGGCTGGATGGGGCTTTGAGCAACCTGGTCTAGTGGGAGGTGTCCCTGCCCAGGGCAGGGGTTGGAACTTCATGATCTTCAAGGTCCCTTCCAACCTGAACCATTCTATGATATACATAAATAGAAAAAAAAAATCTGTATGAGTGTACTAGAGCACCAGTTAATAACCTGTCCACTTCACTAGGGCAAATACAAATTAGGGTACTGATCTCTAGCAGGTATGTCACAAAATGCAAGTTTTGCCATCAGCTTTCACTGGGCTAAGAGTCTTCCAAATGTCTGTAATTATTCATCTGGAACAAATACCTAAAGGTGCTTTGCCAAAACAAACTGTGTAGTAATTGACTGATAATGACATCAGTTTTAATGACACGAAAAATGAGTTTGCTGTTCAAAGGTCTATTGTATACTTGTTTCTCAGTGGAAAGCAGCTGGTTAGGTGCTAACTCATCCACTCAACTACCCCCTTTTACCTTTATGAGCAAGCGAAAGGGGGAGAGGAGAGTCTGAGTCACCACCTGGTTGCGCTTCCATCTTTTTGTTAAAGAGAGAAAAACCTTACCCTATTACTTTGTATCTTTCACATGAACTAGAGTTTCTTCTGTTACTGCTGTTTTGACATCCTTTACAGTCCCTCCCTATAAAATGGATTGAAAGTCTTCCTTGAGCAAGTACCTTTATATGAAGGAAAAGAGTACATGCATCAGAAGAAAAATTGTAATCACATTTAGTAGATATTACAGAGAATTATTAATTTCATTTCTATAATATTCTCAGCTACAAAATATGCAAAGGAAAATCATACAGAATAATAATTAAAAAAAAATATTTTGGAAAAGCAGGATGATGTGCTGTCAAAATAGCTATTGCCAATGGTGGCATCAAATCTAGGATCAGTGTAGCTGTATCAGCAGAACATCAGTACTTGGAGCTTTTATAAACTGGTACAAACACAACCAGTGTTAACACTGGTATCAGCCCCTGTAATGGAAACTGGCACCAGAATAAATACTAATGAGGTTAATAAGATACACATATGATCCGGGGTCCACTGGCAGGCACCTGTATTACAGTTTGTACCAAACAGGCACCAAGGAGAAGCACAGCAGGTCAGTCAGCACATCACACCTCTGCTCAGTACAGCCAAACGTGTCACTCCAGGGAGAGACAGACGTGTTTGGACTTTCCATGGAGATGCCCAGGATTCATAACTGGACTCCCTTAAGCTTTTACACGCTGAGTAACAAGTAACAAGAAATTCAAAAGGGATCTCTGCGGTGGGTAGAGTGTTTCAATTTAAAAAATGAAAGCAACCTTTCTGCATGCATGCAGTTTTATTTGTTGCTGATGGAATTACTTGTGTGCACAAAACCACAATGTTGCATTGTTCAGGTTTACAAAGAAAAAAACAAACACAACATAAATAAACACAATGTAGAATTTGCACTACAGTAAGTACACTGCAATGGAGAAGGGAACCAGAGCACATAATTTAGAAATAAGCACAGTTCTGGTTAAAGTTCACTGTCATACAGCTTTTGGAAGATCACCACCGAACAGGATGATATGCTGGAGTCTTAACATTGACTGTCAGTTCTAGCGAGTGTACAGTCTTCATAACATCACAGTATTAAGAAAAATATTATTCACAATATTTAAGAATACAAGAAACAATACATAAGATGTTAGATAATTTCACAAAATCCCTTCATGCTAATACTGAGAAGGGCTTTGCTTATTAAAGTTTGCTTATTAAACAGAGACCTCCATCTGTAATGCTCATAGCATGTGTGTTAACAAATTGGTATTAAGACATTTATTCAAACGACTTTCACATCACAATGAATGAATACAAGATACAAATAAATTATAACTGCTGACAAAAAAAATACTGAATTGTTGAACAGATGATCTCATACTCTTGTCTATCTTGCATCTCAGATCTCATAGTTTCTGAATTTCCTCAGAAGATCTGACGGAGCATCGCCTGACCAACGGAAACGCAAGTGCCAGTAGTTTGCCTCTGAAAATCCTGAGAAAAAAAAGAGAAAGGCGAGTACATTCTTATAAACATGTATAAAACTAAGTTGTCTGAATTCATACTTCATAGTCTTTCCCCAAAAAAGTAAGTAAAATAATTGGTCACTTCCAGTGCTCTGGACAAGCAGGGACAACCTCCTTATTCTTGGCACCATTCGAACAAGAGCTCAAGCAAATATCAAACTTCAAAGATAAATATCTGCTGCGAAGAGTCCAAAGGAGAACAGAAAATAGGACTTATAAAGAAAAACTGAACAAATTGCATTTGCTTCATCTAAAGAAGAGATAGGTGGTGACATGGTAAATCTCCAACTACGTGAAAGGCAGGAGTGTGGAGGGAGGGTACAGATGGCCTTGCCTTCACACAAGGGAGTTTTCAGACCCTGCACAATGGGCTGTTAATACTAAAAGACATGATCTTCCTATATCAGAAAGCTGAAATCTATTACCAGACTTAGTGTTAAAATCTCTTATTCGGGCTGAAAAAGCTACATGGAGTTGTAGTCCATAATTCTTACAGACCAGCAGACAAGATCTGAAAATATCCCAGTTTAAAAATGGAATCTAATATAATAAATTTTCCTGAACTGAAACAAAAGCATTATCAACATCCTAACATTAAGTACAAACACAGAAGTGCATACAGGGCCCCTGTCAAATAAATATATTCTAATATGAACATTTATTAACATAAATATACCCCCACTGGATAAAGTAATTAGGCATTTGATTGATTGATATTTTTCACATTCAGGTCTATGGAAATGAAAATTAAATTTCTAAAAATTATGAGAAAGAAAATGCCTGCAAAGAAAGCTCACCATTACAAAGAAACAAGAGGATGTTTTCATTGAAATTTCACTGCTTTACAAAGCATACAGTGATTATTTAATTACCAAAAGATAGCAAATAGTATAATGTTATAGAGCATAATTTTTAAATGTAAAATTTTCAGTTACACCTCACCTACATTTGTTTGTAGAATCTTCTCATCTGTTTTCTGCATTCCACGATATTTAGGATTAAATTAGGTTTTGCTACCCTCACAGTTCAACTTAAATTTCCTGTTTGATCAAGATGACAGGACTTAGTTTAATAATAGTTCTGTGATAACATAAGCCTACGAATATGAAACACCTGAAGGATCAAGCAGAACAGAAGGTGGCTGTTGTGGTAAGTAAACTTTGATTCAGGCGTACTAACCTAAACAGCGGACAAGAGATACTAACAGGCCAGATGACAGCTTTTGAAATATACACTTACTCTGGTGCATGCACTAATTTTTAAAAAATGCCTGTTCAAATAGAAAAGAAGCCTTCACGTCTCAAATTTTAGTCCTCATTAACTCATCAGATGCAAACCGTGCATCAGTACTGAATGCTGGATTAAAAAAAAAAAAAAAGACTATACCTAAGTGTTTTATCTAACATTTTTTAAAGTTATTTAAAAAAATAATCACTAAAAATAATTGCCCCTTTTTTTTTATTTTTTTCATTTTGATGTAGCAGCAAAACTGAACTTTCCATTTTGGTTTAAGAAGACTTTTTTTTTCCTTCTTCTCCAGTTTTTGGTTTTACTAGCAAACAAGCGAGCAAACATGGGTAGGAAGGAAGAAAGGTCTGAAAGCTTCAAAATTAAATAAATAATGAACAACACAAAACCCAAAACAAAACCCCAACCCAAAACCACATTAAAAAAGCTACCAGTTAAACATATTATTCTGGAGAAGAATTTCTCATGACTAAAAGCCCCCATTTCAGGCCAATCCCCGGATATTGCAATTTTTTGTAACTGCTGGTTTCACTTACTTGGGGAGTCTGGATTCTTTGAAGATTCTGGTTTCACATCAGGAATTGCAACATCTTCTTGCTCCTTCTTCCCATCTGACAATCCATCTTCATCGTTTTCAGTATGTTGGGTCCAAATCTCGTTAGTTATGTTGTTGCTATTATTCAAGTCAGGAGCTTCCAGCATTTGGTCCTTCTTACTTTGCACAGCCCAGTGCATTGACTAAAGCAATGCAAAAAAATAACAAATAAACAACTAATTCCTATGATTTAAAAGATTTTTATTTAAATTCTCTTTTATATCTTATATTGTTGTAATAAATGGTTAAACAAAGCACATAGCAAGGAGCTTGCAGGTCAATAGGACAGTGGAAAGCATACTTTTATATTGCAAATACAGTTTAAGAGGATAGTTGATATCAGGTGGGGATGAAGAACAACATGTAGAAATGTATCAAATAATTATAAGGGTCTTTCATCCAGTTTCTTCTGTCATGACTTTTAACACTTTTCTAAGAGGGCTTGAGTGACTTGGAAACTGTCCATTTTCAAAGCTCTCTTTGACTTCAAGGTGCCCATCTGGAAAGCTTTACTATTAACGTCTGTGGAACAACTTCTGTGTGGAACTGAGCTAAGCTTCATGGGATGCTTCCAGCAAATGTTAAAGTTCAGGCATAACACTTTAGCTGAAGAGGCCCTCAGACTTCTTTCATAAGCAGAATTGAGGTGGGCACAATTGTAAAGGGAAACATTATTCACTGCCTTGAAATCTGCCCATGTAGACTCGTAATTATCATTCACCCTAATAAGGCACACCAAAAAAAACTATAAAAAATCAAACATTATGGAATTAGGATCTACTAGGAACATACTACCAAATTATCTCACTAGCAAAATTAGGAAGGAAAACAATCTTTGGAACCCTTCCTCTGTCACAGATCATCCCACTAGCCTAGAAGGACCCTTCCAAAGACCTGCATGAAGCCCAGGTTCCAAGGAACCTTCTAGATTTTGTAATGAGCTCTTTATTTAATCACATAGCATGAAAACCTATCTAATAAGCCATACACCAAAAGGAAAATATACAAAAGTCCTAGCTTTGAAAATAAATAAAAGGTTCCTACAAAAGCAAAGTCGGCTGAAGCATTTGAAAACAGCCCTTAAGTTACTATAGTCCTCCAATTTTTCCTGAACTTCCTTAACTTCCTTAGTGAAGGAACCATGCTGCACTTTTCCCATCCCCAAAACCCACCCCTGCAGCAGAAGTGGTTTGGTTAACCCCTTGGTCACTGGACCCTTTCCTCTGGACCAGCCCTGCCCCTCCCTCCTCCTGAAGGCCCAACCTTGGGCCCCACCAACCGTTTTCACAGACTTGCTCAGAGCCTCCCACTGCTGGAACGGAATGGTAATTTTGCTTCGCCGCCAGTAATCATAATGTGCTCGACTCTCTTCATTAGAAAGAATCTCCTTAGCTTGCTGTAGCTTCTGGAAATTCTCCACTAGAATACAAACCAAAAAGATACTGAAGCCAGTATTTGTTTTCAAATAAATTAATTCAGAGGTGAAAGGGGAGCTACCAACAGTGGCTTATAGCAAACAGAGCAGAGGGGACCGAAGGAGAGCTGAGTGACAAAGGTGTGTGGTTGCTCTGCTGACAGCTTTACACAGTTTTAACTGGCTTTAGGATCATAGCACCTTTGGCAGCCAACTGACATCCTTTTCAAATGAGGACGACAAAGCTCAGTTGTCTTCTGGCTTCAAAACCACCTAAATTTAAGTTCAGAGAAACCTACAGAGTTCAGCAGGCAAAAGGCACAAGTCACCCTCCCCCTGCAGACAACCTTAAAAAGGGAAATTGAACTAGAGTAACAAAGCGTAGGAGGGATGCACTTACATCCACAGCAGCAAGGAAGTCAGAGCAAAGCACAACACTAAGAAAACATGAAGAGGGGAGGAGTACAACAAGCAAAAATTGACAAGCAAAAAGAGAAATATAAATAGCGTTTAAATTAACTAACTTGTGGATTTTATTAGGTATGTTTTCAGCATATGCAAAAATGTTATCTTGAATACCAGCCTGTATGAATGACAGCTCTTACTTTTCCCTACAGGGTAATTTTTCACTAAATGGTTTCTAAGGATGCAGCTGCACGTCACTGTTTGTAGAGGGTTATAAAGATTTAGATTTTATTTATGAGTCATCTGTGTTACAGTAATCTATTATTATTATTCATTTATTCCTGTTTACAAATTAGATTTCTTTTGAAATACACTGAACTCAAACATTAATCAAAATTGATAACCATAAATCAAACAACAGACAAGAAGTTGAGGGGGCAGTTCTATTAGGTTTCCTCTTCTTAGCATCACTGGTTTTCAAGAAATAAAAAGTCTATTTTATTTACTCTTTATTGAAAAGAAATTTTCACCAGTGCTGTAAAAAGGCATTTAAAGTAAATAGAGCACATTCAGGTAAATGGAGCATAAAATATTTCTGCTTGACAAAACTCCTCCAATGTTTGGCATGTGGCCTCCTTTTTATTGCGTTATTTAGTTTCAATTAATTGGGGGAGGGAGTGGTGGGTGATGGTGCAGACACACAGGACCATGCACTAGAATAGCCTCTTGTTTCCCTGCTGCAATAGCCAGAATTTTCTGCAGAGCAACTCAGTTCTATTGGTTTCTTTGGTACTCATGCTATCATTTAGAATAAATTAAGTATTAGTGATCAGATTCTTGTTAATCAGGTGGTAGATTGTCTCTCAAACACCAAATCTGAAGGGCTCCTTGTCAGGGAACCTCAAAGCGAAGAATTCCGCCTAATTCCCCGTTTAACCCCCGCCTTGTCAGCTCTCTGCTATCAGGCTCGGAAGGCACACCAGGGAGGAAAGCCAAGCCCTGCTGAGCTCTGCTCGGGGAAGCAGAGTGGGAGTCTCTAACATGGGTGATACTCCCAGCTCTGCTCAATCAAGGGAGGCCATGGGTCAAGTCAAACTCACACAAGTAGGCGGGCTATTGTGTTAATTTATGTTTATGTTGTTCAGTTTATAAAGGAAGAATTCAAAGGGGAAGTTTCGTGCATATTTGAGAAGCGTATTTCATTTTTCTACAACAATTTTTTGGTGGGGACCCTAATTATGATCAGAACAACCTCTATTATAAGAATATTAACTATATTAACTATTCAGACCTTAATGAACCTTAATGAACCACTGGTGGTTATGGATGGGTAAGATTGTCTTCAAATAACTCGGGTGCTGCTCAGCCGTCACAGGTATGATGAACTGCACGCTTTCATAAATGCAAATGTTAGCTGCTTGTCTGCAAACAGATGGCTACTCATGTGGTGCTGGCTTCTCTTTATTTCCAGCCATTAAATTACATTAAAAGAAACTAAAGTACATTTAATGTGTTCCTGATGGGCTTGTTCATGGAAGCAAATTAACTAGGTGACGCAAGTATGACACTTGAATGCCACTGAGCATGGAAGCAGGCCAGCTTCACAGGTCTAGAAAAGGATACACTCCATAAATAACTTCTGGATTAAAGGATATTTATCATAGAAAGAAAAAAAAAAATGAAAGTCCTAGGGGGAAAAAAAATAAAATTAAACTAGCGTCCTCCTGCTCTAACACCTAGGAGTATGCAAGTGTTAGAAAAGAATACTAAAGCTTGCTATTTAAAGGCAATATGCTCAAAATATACATGACAATTAAAATATATTTGGGGAAAAAGAATATTTAATAAAGTCTTAAGTTTGAATTTAACAGCTTAGTAGCTTAGTCATGTTAATGTAAGACAGAAATATATTGTTTATTAACAGGGAAGAATATATACCTGCTTTGGGATTTCCAGGATGTTTGTCAGGATGACATTCAAGGGCTTTAATCTTAAATTCTGCAAGGATTTGTTCCACCTAAACAGAATGTTGAGATTTAAAGTAAGTAAATACATACACATAGAAAAGATTTTCAAATTTTCTTTTTGTAGGGCATTAGGCATTCAACATTTTGAAGGGCATTCAACAAAGAATGTTGAAAGATTTTTTCCTATTCATTTTTACAAGCTTTAGTACAAGCAAAACAGAGGTAACAACAGCCATCTGTCAGTGGCACTGGTTATTTGATTTCATTCTCCATGCACTCAACATGCAAAGATAATGTTTCACATTTGACCACGTAGGCAAAGTGCATGACTTCAGCCGCTCCTCACTTTGTTTAATCAACTTTAACTTTTAATGAAATCTCATTGCAGGAAGCAAAGAGCTTCTGTATTGCTGAAGATCAATTTGTGGGACTGGGTGGCTTCCCTCATGTTGTCTTTATAGGAAATTTAGCCAGTACCACATGACTTTTCTATCTGGGATACCACAAAGCTGCACCACATTCCTCCCATCAAGTTAATTTTCTGTGACAAAAGGTTGACTTGGAATAAACTTATAATTAATATTAGAATATTGGCATGTATTAGTTAATTACAAGTCCCCACACAGTTTATAGTACCATAAAGTATAACAATCACTGGGAAAACAAAGACATAGCAACAGTTAACAAAATACAAGAAACCACTGGAGTGGGCATTAGATTTGCAAATTTTCAGATTTTTCAAAGTATCTTGCTTTTTCTTATAATTCAGAAGCCAAACCTTCTTTGTATCTTTCCAGTACAGCTTAAGCTTTCACAACAATTTGCCCTAAAATATCAATTAGCTACTATTCTTTCCCGTGCTGGAAAGGCTGTTCATATAAATTCCTCATCCTTCAAACCCTGATACCCATACACAATTTAAATTATTTATTTCAATGTGAAAGCTCATAACCTTTTTTTTCGTTAGAGTAAAATTCCAGTTCACTCTACTAGCTAGCTAAATTTTGTCATCGTATGCTGGGAAAAATGTGGTCTAGAGTGGTATTTTAAGAATTCCACACTTTTTGATCTTCTCAGTATCTTCTTCCAGAGGGACAGATGTAAAGTGGTATATTTCCAGGGAGAAAGACACTTAAAAGTATGTACATCGTACAAAGAACTTGTTGAAACTGGTTACTATATATAGCGAGCTATCATCTTTAAAACTTAGTTATATGAAGGGGAACATTAAAGTTAAAATATGTACAGTAGCAGAGGGGTAGCGTGGAAATCTTCAGTTTAAAAAAGAAAAACAGTAGAAGTTTATAGGAAGTTTTTACAAAATATATAAAATTTATATAAAATATTCAGTGAGATGTTTTACCAAGAAAGGTATGCAATATCCACTATATATGAATGACACTGTTCTTGGAAGAAGGATGAAGATTAAATCTCCCCTCTTCCTCTCAAGTCTGAAGATGAACTAGGTGTCCATGCACTCATTTCTACAAGCCAAGAATGAATGTAGGTGTTTACTTGAATATAGGAAAAAAATCTGTAGAAAGTGAGACTATTTGTGCTTAAATTTAACCAGGTCAGATCAAGACCTGAATATTCAGCCCCTTAGATGCAAGTAGTGCAGCTGGGAATGTGCTGTACGTGCCTAAAGAAGCCTGTGCTGCTGACAAATACTTAACTGCATATACAAAGACATGTGAGTGCAAAACAACTGTAATGTTTCAAATTTCTGTTAAATGTCAGAAGTAGTTGTGTGCACCATCCCGAGGGAAGGCAGTCATAGCGCTCAGTCAACTTCTGAGCTCAGTTCCTACTCCCATCTCAGAAATAATCTAATAACATCTGCTGCTTCTCTCAACAAATAATACTTGACAGATTATTTTTCAGTACCCATTAGCATTTATTCCGACTTTTTCATTTCATTCTGAAGCAATTTGAGAAATCGTTATCATACATACTTGAAGTATTCATTAATTGCTAAGCCCTTAAAGAATTAGCGGGAGGTAAAAACTGAGAAATAGCATCTGCGAAACAAGCCTACACAGAAACCTTAACACCGCCCTCTGCTGGGATGACTTTTTAGGAGTTATCCCAGGAAAAGCTTTCAATTGCCTTCCGCTTTCAGTGACAGGAAAGCCAGAGATATTTTCCCAGCATTTGACTACTAGGACAGCTGGAGAGCATCTGATTAAATTTGCGGAGAAAAATTTTCATCCAAACTCTGAATACTGAAGACTGAAGACAGCCTTCACTACAGCAGAGTAATCAAAACTCCTTTTCCAAAATCAAAACACAATTCCAGTTAATACAGCAACTGGATTAAAAAATATTAGCGTACCACTAACTCAGACTATCCAAAAAATGTTACATGGACACTGTTAGGAAGAAGGACACTGGTTTTAGCTACAAATAATTCAACAATTGGTTAGCTAGATCTCATTTTAAAGTATGAGATCTCCCAAAACAAACTAGTAAAACTAGTATTTGAATGTCATTAAAATTAGCATTTAAAGCTCTCATTAATAAGATGAATGAAAAAGAGGTATTATTTTTGTTTTTCCTCCCAACCAATGAATACAAGTTTTAACAAATTTTAAAAATATTTATAAAACCTGAGAAACTCTATAGCATCATCCGTGACCTACAGCTACGAACATTCATTGTATTAGTTGCATATAAATAGCTTTTTTTATCTTTTAAAATTGGAAATATATTCCAAAATATTATTTGGATGTTCTCAAATTGATGCAGTTGGCTCATGATGGCTCATAACTACATCACATATTGAACTGAACTAATGAATAAACCATTATTTCAGTGGTATCTGATTGTATAATACAATCCCGTTTTATAAGACATTTTTAATATAAGTCATATTTTAGGATCTTAACATCGGTATAGAGATCAGAAAATTGAGCTCTGCAAAGGGAGATAGTAAAAGATGAAAGTGGCAAGAAAGAAGGTTCACAAAGCATTTCACATAGTCCTGCCTGTAGAAATAAACAACTTCAGATCCCCCCTGTAGACAGACAAGCACATTCAAAATGTTATTAACTGGAGGGGAGGGGGGGGGGGGGGGAAGGCTCTTACCGTATAGAGTTCATCACA